>JAWPHD010017817.1:40000-42813 GCA_037043455.1 Cyrtodaria siliqua
AAGGATACATAAGAATCCTGACCTACTCTTACTACCGACTATTTACCTACGCGAATAGTAGAAACTGGTTATTTAACATCCAAAATACATGTAGTATCTTTTGTATATATTTACAGGCGTCATAAATATATATGCTGGGACACGGTATAGCGTGACTATATAACTATTTTTTTTATATTCTGTATAAATACTGGTACTGGTAGTAGAGCAATAAACCGGTACCACGTGGAGCAATGGCTAAACTTATCAGTTAAATGTTATAATAACTAGAAAGAATGCTGAGTACAGAAAAAGGGAAATGCTCCGTATCATGGGTACATCAGTATACTATGGTTCTTGGACGTGATCGGAGAGCACGGGACCGCCTGGTTTACGTCCCCATCCCACGGACAAGGCTAAGGGAACGCGTCTGGAAAGACGAACACTTGTAGGAACTTCCATTTGTACATTCATTTAGAACAATGATTTACATAACATAACGCCACAGCGTAGCACTGACTTCAGTGTTAATTCAGCTCTAAAATATAATTCTCAACCATGACATGTTTGATATTTAAGTCCCCATCCCGTCATTTATAACATATGTACGCCATTACCAAACCTACTGAAGACGAGGTATATATATATATAACTTATATATTTTGAGAATCCAAACTTTTTGAGAATCCAAACTCTATAGATACAATAGAAATGGCTTTAAACAGACAGGCCAACACCCACTAAAAAAAAACACTCCCCCACACCCAAAAAAAATAAATAAAATGGAGTGTCGAATTAATACTTACCAACTCATAATTCATTTACGCATATTCAATCACAGATATATGACCTGAACACCTGCACAGAGTTTTGATAAACTGTATTGTTGTGTAGTTTTGCCGTTATTTGGCGGTAAGTGTCTTTAAACACCTAGTTCTATTCCCATTTCAGTTCCGGCGGGTGCCCCTGAGCTGATTCCTAGTGCTTTCTCATATGCGGTAGACAGCTGCACACAAAGGGGAGTTCGCACAATCACCGTCTTTTGGAAGGTACTTTTCATTTTTTCAGGTATTAATGTTCCAATACTAACGGATATAGATTTTCAACATTTCTTAATTGAAATTAAACATAATGACTGTAATTTTAATGTACTATTCAGATTTCATTCAATTAAATACATATATATATATATATTGAGTAGAGGGGGGGGGGGGGGGGGGGGGGGTAATGCCACCGGACCACCATATAATATATATCATGTCTCGTTTAAATTTCAGACATGCCACCGGACCACCATATAATATATATCATGTCTCGTTTAAATTTCAGGGCTGGCTACGGGCCTTTATAATAAGTAAAGTATAATAATATATAATAAAATAAATATAATATAATATTATAATATATTCTAATACACCCGACTATATAGCCTGGTTTAAAAAATCTCGTTATATTCAACGATATTTCACTGTAACGTTTGCAATGTTAGGAGAATAAGAAAGGCAATGCGAAAGATATCACTGTAACGTTTGCAACGTTAGGCGTGTAAGCAAAGCAATGCGAAAGTTTTCAAATGTGTGCGTTATTTTCACATTTTAGGGGTATTAGAATAGAAATAGAACATCCTTTACGGTGAATTATCTTGTAATATATCACGGTTTGTAGTTCAATTGTAAACAATAATTTCACTCGCACTTCGGGCTCGGGAATTTATTGTTTACAATTGAACTCCAAACCGGGATATATTACACGATAATTCACCGTAAGGCCACACCAAATTAAAAAATAGGTCCTCGGATTCTTAACTTCAAAATGCATACGACAGTACGAAAGTTTTTTTTTTGTTTTTTTTCCTCGGTTTCAGATTTTTTCATACGGGCCATATTTTTTAACCATACGGAATCTTTCTTTTTTTTTAACTTTCCCCTAAAAAATCATTTCAGTATCTAAAAAAATAAATAAAACAGTTTGCGCATGTGCAACTAGAATACCATCTATAGTTTTCCTATTTAAGCATGTTATAGCATTTTTTTACAATACAAATGCACACAGCTCTTTCAATGACATAACTAATTCAAGATTCTATACACTTATTGTATACAGATTTTATGTATGGAAAGAAAAGTTATAAATAGGTATCATGACCATATTATGGCATTTTCTACACTTCAAGAGTAAGTAATTCTGCTAGCAACACCTGAGTCGGACTAGATTTCCAACTTGTCCTAGACCTTCGTTACTTATAAAATGTAGATCAGTTTGAATATGATAATCTGACGAAAAGAAGAGAGAACTAAATTGAATGTTAATGACAGACACAAGGTGATCGCAAAGCTCTTCTAGTCTTAAACTATTAGAGCTAGACAATATATGACAAGACTGAAGTTATAATATAATTATAATTTTGAAATGCACTTACACTTATTACCAAGTTATATGTAAATATGGTATACTAGCAGGCAAAATAACAGGAAACAAGCCATATTTAATATGGATTCAACATTTTAAATGTATCAAGTACATCAACATAAAACACAAGAGGCCAAAGAGGGCCTTACATGCTCTACTTCTAACACATGAATAAAAGAAATGAAAAAACAAACATATTTAACAACAACAACAAAAACGCATTAGTATGTGGTGTAGTTATTAAAGCTTATTCAATGGAAAGTAACTCAATCATGCGTCTAATTACATATCCAGTAGTTTATGAATGTTCAATAATTATAGAATTAATATAATAGAGTAAAGTGCTCAGTTTGGTGGTTAAAAGAGCAAGTTATGTCTTTGAGACGATTCATGTCTGCCATTACTGATGTTCAAGTAATTGTCAG
>JAWPHD010017818.1:0-42809 GCA_037043455.1 Cyrtodaria siliqua
CATACGTGAAATTTCAAGTATTTTTTATCTGAAAGCACACTTAGCAAATCTCTGGTGTATTACGTCTCTGATAAGCCGTAGTGTGTTGAAAAACTGGCGAGATATAATTTAAGAAGTGTGCCGTGTTCCTTTGAAAAACGCTGAGCGCAGTTTTAAGTTGCACTTGTGGTGGTAGTGTGACTGGAGCCACTCTTTGAAATGGATTCCCAGGTACCACTACTACTACTATACTACTAATAATAATAATAGAAGAAGAAGAAGAAGAAGAAGAAGAAGAAGAAGAAGAAGAAGAAGAAGAAGAAGAAGAAGAAGAAGAAGAACTAAAGTGCTAATATTACGGCAATATTTTCTTAACAAATATGTATTAGTTATATTATACAGTTATATTATATCTGTTCTGTTCAAAAAAATAAAAAAAAATAAAAAAAAATATCGGTTCTGTTCTGTTCTATATTATATCTGTGGTAACTACGATGAGACTTTACCATCTATGGAAACTATGGGATTACTGTACAGAACACAATAATTATTTGATTAGCTCTGGCGTTAGATGGAACCTGGAAGACGGGTTGACATGTGAATGACCAGCGTGGTCAGCTGTGAACAACTCGTTCTGACGTTATGTGTAACGTGTCAATACCCAATTTTCACCAACCATTATCGGGTCTTACAGACTGTTTGGCTGCTAAACAATTACTGATCCCTGCTAAACAATTGTGGATCCCGCCAAAAATATATTAACGGACAACAGCGTTTTGCTAAATGTTTCCCATTGTTTGCAACATGTTTCGTGATACAAATTCATCATTTTCTAATATTATTAAAAGCAATATTGCGGTATATCAGTTTATAAAATGTTTTTGCAAACACAAGGTTGACACTGAAACTGAGCGTTAAAAAGTAGCGATCAACAAGTTCAACTTTATAGATTTAAACATATACATAATAAGCAAAGTTCCTTCTCCCTAGATTTCGAAAATACAAAACTTCAGATTGAAAATGGGTTGAATTTATTCGGAAATTTTGGAAATGTGAACATAATCGAGATGTGGACCGTGGGAAAATATCAAAACAGTGTATTCAAAATCTAAGAGGGAAAATGGCATTTTACACATTTCGGTAATAAGAAAAACCAGACCATGTAGTTAATGCTCTTTCACTGTTTATGCTCTTTCACTGATAAAAACTGTTCACGGATGTTAAAGGGACACACGGCAATCTTCAGGTGTTTGAAATGGGTTCTCGATGTATATATGCAGTATCATTTTTACTTTTAACCTGGTTACATTTAAATACATCATATTTTAGGTATTCATTGTTTCGTCTTATTATACTATAAGTTTTAATATATTATTACTGCAATAATATCAAAATTTAATAATATGCAAAAACAATATGCTTATTACTATTATTATAATTAATAATAATGATTAAAAAAATGCAAGTGATGCACAAAACTGGCGGGACGCCGTGAGTTTTTAAAAGATCAAGATTGCCTGTGTCCGTTTAAGAAAAATGAAAGATACACGAAGCTTTAACTTCGGATATAAATAACAAAGTCAAATTATATCTTCTACAAACATTTACTATATGGTTGAGCATGTAAAGGAAGCTAACATTGGACCCCTGGGTAGGAATTAAACACATATAATCAGACTATGACTTACATTAATACATATACAAGGAAATACACATCGCACATATATATGAAGCCGCAGACAGTTACTTACGAAAAAATGGCGTTACAAACTCAAAAATATTTAAAGGGACACATGACAACCTTGATTTGTATAAACTTGCGGCGTCCCTTAGTTTTTCTACATAATTTGTATATTTGCAATCATCAATATTATTGCTAGAATAGTCCAAAGAAAATTGTTTTTACATGTTACTAACTATTGTTTACATGTCACCAATATATATTTTCAAATGTTCGTTAAATAACGAAGAAGGTTGAAATTTCAAACTTTTATTTAGTTATATGTAGGCAGTTTTAAAGTCAAAAGGATTCATAATTAGTAAATCAAGGTGCAAGTAATAATGGTTGATATAAAACTCAAGATTTCTATGCCCCTTTAAAACATTATTTCGGAAGATTTACTTTTGTCAATAAAGCCAAGCTGATGCGTAGTAGTAGCCGGATATGGAAGCATATTGAACTCGCGGTAATTGTTTGAATATATCGAATTCATTTTTTGTATATACAGTATCGAATTGAGTATTTGTTTTATTAAATATGACCACCCTCATTCAACTGACATAAGAGTTCAATTTACAAGGAAGCAAATTTAATAAGAATGGAAAGACATTTTATTGCACGTTTTTGGAAAGTTTGGGTGTTATGTTCATTTTGGTGAATTTGATCTTTGGACTTTGAACACTTGCCTCGGGATCAGACCCTGGATTCGAAACCTTCATTGTCATCTTAACATCCTAGGCAACCACTGTGCCAATTATGAACACTCTATTTCAACTGATGCAGGGGACTTTATGTTATAATGAAACAGTATAAATGCAGACTGTGACACCATATGTCCATAACCACTCTCCCCCAGAGAAGAGAACGCCAAACCACGAACGCCATATTCGTATATCATTACTTATAGCATGTTTACCAATATATTTTTTTAAACATGTTGAACATCCCAGGTTTCAAGTTTGCCCTTTTGACATTGCCCTCTGGCCACTGGAGTCGGACCCTGGATTCGAAACCTTCGTTGTTAACTACACATCCTAAGAAACCGATGTGCAAAATATGAACTCTCTCCTTCAACTGACGAAGGGGGAGTTCAAGTTACCAGCAAACCCGACCGACGGACGGACAGGACCGACCACAGCATATCTCATTTTTGGATGACAACCGTCCTTTGTATTGGCAAATCTGGCAGACAACGAATTTTTACTAGAAACCAAAGATCACCAAACTACAGCACGATAAAAGTAGTACCATTTGCAAGGCTGTAAATAGGCAAAATATCCGTATATTGACAAAATATTGATAAATATGTAAGCGTTGGTAAACATAAGTGATTTTAACTTAAGTTTAATTAATACGCTGTTCTTGACGGGATTTGATCCTGTACGCATTAATGCGCATATGTCTTTTTACGTAAACAAGCGTCTACATGAGGTTGCGGGGTAAAAGTCGTACCGAACCGTACATTCCGAAATAAATGCATAGTTTAGTAACGAATCTAATAGAGATTATCGGCATATTATTAGTGAATAAAGGATGTATATAACGACAAACGACAGTTATCACAAATAAAGATGTAATATAACCAACATTTTTAAGTTCAATATATATATAATGAACATAGAGATATATTATTTAAAAAAGGTCTTACAGTCTCTGTTTATTTATTTTTTATAGTTTTAGTGATTTAGACAAGATAAATCTGTCGGTCCGTCTGTCAGTAAACTTTTATTTGTAGCGACTGCCCTCTGAAACTACTGGATGGATATTCATGAAACCAAGATAAAGTTTTTATTTTCCAATCAGGAAATGATAAGAGTATGTGCCAGAACCTGTTTTAATATTTTACAATCCAGAAATTCGTTTTATATAAATAATAATATTTTAGCTGAGTGTATATTTAATATCAATGTGACATGTATTTTCTGAACAGTGCCTGGTCTAACCATATGTGATAAATGTTTTTTAGCTTTATTTATCTTACGTTTATAAGGTTGATTAAATCGTCCCCAGATACTTATTTGCAAAATTCATAGTCTGTCTATGCAGACACTTTTAATGGCGTTTTAAACTAATATATGTATCATGGTTATGATACACATGCGATTAACAATGACTGTTCAGCTTTTAGCATATTATATATAATGTTTGTATAGGCTGAAACATTGTTATTCTATGAAATATTTATATATGTTGTGATATTAATAAACCGTCGTGATTGGTTCTTTTTGGTTATTGCTTCAGCTATTTGTGAGTCCGATGCTGGTGCAATAGTCCAGAACCAATCACTTAAGTGCAATTTGTCATTTTATGTTATTGTTGTAAATGAAATTTATTTGTGCATTTTGTAAATCACGTTCATCATCACTAAATATTACTGTGTCGTCAGCATACAAAGGTACAAATAAGTAACTTTAGATATGCATGAATATCATCCACATTTACATTGCACGCAACACCATGTACATCCCTATCTAAGTAAGATTCACGATCGTTGAGAAAAATTGAAAATAAAAAGGGGGAAAGGTTTTCACTTTACTTTACACCGTTATTACAACCGGAGAAGTTCGTAGAACCCTCGTTTGTTTTAACTTGAGATTTAATGTCATTATATAAACTGTGAATTATAGTAAAGCATTTTCCATGTATGCCACTTTTGCAGTAATTTGTACCAAAGACCATCTTTCCATACGTTATCAAACGCTTGATTGGAATCTACAAAGCAACAAAACAGTTTTTTCTTACTATTGTTATCTATGTCTATCAAACAAATAATAATAAATAGATTATCTATAGTCGAGTGTTTTTTTCTAAATCCTGCTTGTGTAAATCTTACAAGTTGACATTGTTCGGCATACTGGTTAAGTCTGTTATTGAGTTTCACGTAAACACCAAAACAGCTTAAAAGTGTAGTGGGACGATAGTTTTTAGATAGGGTGCTAATATTAAGTCTAAAACAAGTTTACTAGAATTTGATTGATCTACTTTGATCATTGGTACCAATATTCTATAATAAGTAAAACAATACCACCAGACCGGCGCCTTGAATTAATTAATTAATTGAATGTTGTTTAACGGCTCATCAACACAGTATAGGTTATTTAGAGCCGCCCCAGAGAGAGGGGAAGGATACATAGGAATCCGGGAACCGTGCCCTACTCTTATTATCGAATAGATTCCTATGGTTCTTTAACGTGCTCGGAGGATAGACCGATACACGGGACCGCCCGGTTTACGTCCCCGTCCGACGGACGAGGCTAAGGGAAAGTGTCTTGCCCAAGAACACACCAACGAAACTCAGTGGGATCACGGAACCCGGGGCCGCCGGTTACAAATCCGCCGCACTACCGACTGCGCCACGCCAGCCCTCTTTATTATTATTATAATAAACACAATCACCTGAAATATCCACTACATCGATATCATCAGTTTTGCTTTCCTGAATTCCAATAATGTCATATTTATTTATAAAGGATATAAAATCTGGACATTTTAGCTAACATCTGAATACATGACTAATCAGCAATGCTTATACCAATAATAAAGATTATCCTTGGCAAACACTTTTTAATCTATGGACCCCTTGTCTGCAAAATATTTATTTTGATGATATTTAATTGAACCCTTTTATCGCATTACATCATGGTCACCATCAAAGGCCGTTCATAAATTCGCGAGTAGAAGGTATTATATAACTATGTACCACAGACATCTCTTTATCAAACCATACACTTATTTTCATCTTTTTTTTCTCTTTTTGTTTTTGTTTATACTTATCCTAATTCAATGAAAAAAAGTTGGAAACGGCCGAGAAGTTTGTTTTGTTTTAGCCATATCGCTACCGAAAACGTCTTGCAGACATTCAAAGGGTGATAACTTTGTCATGCATGATTGAATCTGATTGGTTTTCGAAAGGAACCGACCTCTCATATATACGTATGTTCGTGACCAACTTTCTGACATTTTCATTTTACATTAATTCACCTTTAATACTCATAAAATTTAAACATTTCTACATAACTTCACGTTTATATAGAATTGCCGTTGTCCGTCAGTCCTTCCGTCCGTTCGCCCGTCCAGTCCCATAACTTTAGAAATGCCTGATCCGATTTAAATCATATTTTGCACAAATATTAACCACTTTAGTACGCAAACCAGTTTTTTCCGGATTTTGATCAATTCTTTCTGAGTGACAGCTTTCATCAGCACTTTCAGTGCTTTGAAAGTGCTTTGGAAAGTGCTTTGATTCTTCGATTATGTTTGGGTTAGCACAGATTTGGACATGGTTATTGTACTGCCACTGCTACGTTATGATAATATTTGTTTAAACATGATTACACAGTTATTAGTACTATAGGGACTTCGTCTGTCAGTCTGTCACACTTTGTTTTCAGTTAGGAATGAGATATTGGAATGAAACTTTATAGGCTTATATGGGATTGCATTTTCTGTCACTGGAGTCAAGGTCACTGCTCAGTTCTAAAAATAGAAAAACGGTTTCCGCTCAATAACTTCAGTTAGGAATGAGATATTGAAATGAAACTTTATGGTTAGGTAGCTTATATGGAAAAAAAGCTTGGGAGTGAATTTTTGCGGTCACTAGGGTCAAGGTCACTGTTACTAAAATAGAAAAAACTGTTTCTGCTCAATAACTTCAGTTAAGAATGAAATATTGGACTGAAACTTTATGGGTAGGTAGCTTATATGAAAATGGAGCTTGGGATTGCATTTGGGGTCACTGAGATTAAGGTCAAGGTCACTGCTACTAAAAATAGATAAACGGTTTCCGCTCAATAACTTCAGTTAGGAATGAGATATTGAAATGAAACTTTATGGTTAGGTAGCTTATATGAAAAGAAAGCTTGGGATTGCAGTTTCGTCACTAGGGTCAAGGTCAAGGGCACTGTTACTAAAAATAGAAAAAAACTGTTTTTGCTCAATAACTTCTGTAAAGAATGAGATGTTGGAATGAAACTTTATGGGTAGGTAGCTTATATGAAAAGGAAGCTTGGGTTTGCATTTGGGGTCACTGGGATTAAGGTCAATGTCACTGCTACTTAAAACAGAAAAAAATGTTTCCGCTCAATAACTTCAGTTAAGAATGAAATATTGGGATGAAACTTTATGGGTAGGTAGCTTATATGAAAAGAAAGCTTGGGATTGCATTTGGGTCACTGGGGTCAAGGTCACTGCTACTAAAAATAGAAAAATGGTTTCCGCTCAATAACTTCAGCTAGGAATGAGATATTGCAATACAACTTTATGGGTAGGTAGCGTATATGAAAAGAAGCTTGGAATTGCATTTAGAGTTACTGGGATCAATGTCAGGGTCACTGCTACTAGAAAAACGGTTTCCGCTCAAGAACTTCAGTTGGGAATGAGGTTTTGGAATGAAACTTTATGGGTAGGTAGCTTATATAAAATGAAAGCATGATATTGTATTTGGGGTCACTGGGGTCAATGTCAAGGTCACTATTACTAAAAATAGAAAATGGTTTCCGCTCAGTAACTTCAGTTATGAATGAACTCTTGGTATACAACTTTATTGGTAGGTAGCTTTATAAAAAGGAAACTTGGGGTTGCGTTTGGGGTCGCTGGGGTCAAGGTCAAGGTCACTGCTGCTTAAAATAGAAAAACGGTTTCCGCTCAATAACGTCAGTTAGGAATGAAATATTGGAATGGAACGTTATTGGTAGATAGCTTATATGAAAAAGAAACTTGGGATTGCATTTGGAGTCACTGGGGGTCGAGGTCACTGATACTAAAAATAGAAAAATGTTTTCCTTCATTTGCCCCTTTTCTTGAACTACACATAGTCGTTCTTGCGAACATTCAAATTGTATCCTATGCAGTACGAGCAATTATTAAACAGTTATGTTCGGTCTCATATTTTTCAGACAGTTAATTGGGCATTTTACGCTTCTAAATTCAACACGCTACCTAATGCAGTAACGCATTACATTGCAGTTACGTTACAGTATGCATTTACATGTTCATGTGTCACTTTATCCAAGGAGAAAATTAATTATCCTCCTCCAAAAAACAAATTATCACGCAATGACCGGTAGGGGACATTGTATTATGTAGCAATACTTCTTGTTTAATTATTGTTTTAACTGAAGATTCATGATTGTTTTTCTACGGAAAAGTTCATTTGTTTATGCTATTTTATTGATACTAAGTATGACGTATGATCAACATGTTTATTTGGAATTTATATATAAACAGTTATTTCTGTCTTTATGATTGTTTTGCGTTTATTCATGGTGCGAGCAGGTGGCGCTTTTAGTATCGCCTTGTGTCCGTATGATGCCTTTTGTCCGCATGACGCTATTTGTTACCATGACATTTTTTTTGTCCGCTTGATGATGTTATTCTAGTAGTTGATAGGAGTTCTGTGCGTATTTATATATCTGCTATTTTTTTCTGTGGAATCCTGTAGGGGACCCCCTAAGAAAACAAATCGAGGGTAGACATTTTGAATCATTGAGTCAAGTGAGAAATTCAAGATGGCCGACAAGATGGTCGCCAAAACGAGAAAAAATCATTTATTCCCATTGCCCATGATATGAAAGTAATTTGTAGCTGCCTATCTCCAAAGTATATGTCAATGATAATTAAGAACGTTTATTGTAAAAAAAATAAGAAAGTAATTACGTCTGAGAACAGTTTAAACGACTGACTCATATTAAAATGTCAACGGATACTGTTTAGAGGCAAAAACAAATATTAAAAAGTCTGTAAAAAATATGTGACGATGTAACTGAATATAAACAACTAACCATTACCTCATCAAACATTCAAATAGAGCATTATTGTTAAAAAATATGTGTAGATTTCCTTCATATCCATGTACATTTAGGTCACGCTTTACACATAAAGTATGAATGAAATGGTCAACCGAAATGTCCAGCTTGCATTTCTGTATGTACCTGTACAATGACCTTGTAGGACCTAGTTTGAAGAATAGAATGATCCTTAATTTAGCGATGACCTTCTTCAGTTATTTTCAATTATTTAATACTGGTATTCATATTTATTGGCAAAGACAACATGACACTCCATTAGTTTTGCATTGACATGGTTCGGCTTCACACATCCATGTTCACTGTACCTAATTTACTCGGGTGGTGTCAGACCGAAGCATTGCATGCAGATATGGTTCGGCTTCACACATCCATGTTCACTGTGCCTAATTTACTCGGGTCTTGTCAAACCGAAGCATTGCATGCACAGCTAGTCATGCTCTATGCTGTTAAGACTGTAGAGAATGTTTAGTTGAGTGTTTACCCACATCCCTCATCCAGATCTCTTAGAGCCAATGGCTTTGGAAGAACAATAGCTTGAGAAGTTAAATCTCTTTGCTCCAGTCTACGTTGCATGCTTATAATGGAATTAAGTTTACAGCAGCTTTCCCATGTTGAGGTCTAGCTGCGGAAGACCTGGAATATTGACATGCATGATGGATTGCCATGGCAAAGGCTGAACTCCTTTGCCTAAAGAAAGTTCTACATTTTGCAATGTTAACTCAACAAGCTATGTACCACTTTTTCGCAGGCAATAGCGTATATCTTTTATTAGCCCGAATCGCTTTGTGTCCTTTATAGTTCTTGAGCTGGCTGTAGACACCCCCCCCCCCCCACACACACACGCCCCCCCCCTCCCCCCCACCCCCTACAGGGGGAATTTTGTAGGGTATGATTTTCTGAAAGAACATACATTAAGCTTCAAAATGAGATACATGTGCCATCTGAGCGTTGGGGCTTTAGTGTGTTTTGGGGGAAAACGTTGCGTTTTAAGACGAAAATCGCCGAAATCTGGAATTATATTTTAGAAAAAGAATGGAATATATTAGAACCAATTTGAATTGATGGAATCTTTCTCGGAACGCATCTCTACATGTCCCACAATATAATTTATGGATCGCTGATTTCTGTAATACATTGGGAGTATTTAAATAAAATTAAAAATATATCTAATACAATAGAAAAAAGAAATAGTGTAACCTTATTGGGCAGGCTAAGGTCCAGTAATTAAATAGAAAAAAGTTCCTAACCGCATGATGTTTGGAAATGCCTTAATTTTGGGGCGAAAAATGTGTATTTTTGTAAAAAAAAACGCCGGAATCTGGAATTTTTTTTTAAATTAGTTTGAACAAAAACTTATCAAATTGAAGCAATAGAATGTGGCACAGCATACATATTCAAGTTTTTCCTGGCATCTTATATAAAATATGTGCTCAAATATTGACATTTTAGGGCAAAATGTGGGACAAAATGACAAAAATCACTGATTTCTGTAATCCATTAGGGGTATTGGGTTAAAATTTAGAAAAAATATTTAATACAATAGAATAAAGACATATTGTAACATTTTGGATAGACAAAGGTCCAATAATTAAGTAGAAAGAAGTCCTGAACCATATGATCCTTAAAATATTGCCTTAATTTTCAGGCTAAAAATGTGTATTTCCGTCAAAAATCGAAGGGAATCTGGAATTATCTTTTGAAAATAGTTTGAACATAAACTTATCAAATTGAAGCAGTAAATATTGCACACTATACCACGGTGCATGACCAAAACTAATTTTCACGGATAAAAGTCGATTCGGCTCCTAAACGCTACTGATGAGCTCCTAATATTCACTGTTGTTTTGGGATAACCAGGTAACTCGTTTTTCTAGTGACCTTCTTTATTGTCGGATTATTTCCTAATTACGCTTTCTTTTGTAATTGTAATGCTTTCACGGAACATAATGATGATGTGTTCGCCTTATGTACAACACTGTCTCTGTGTACTGTTTGTGAAATCGACACAATTTAGTTTATTTTGTGCGATTCTGGTTGGGCAAAGGCGAGTATTGATCATTTAAACTGATTTTTTTATAGACGTTTTTAGATTTTATTTTGAGTTCATTTAATCGACTATATTGTAATTAATGTTCCGTGTAATAGAAAAGTATACAAAAAAAAATCTTGCTGCATAGAAAAATCTTACAATTTACGCATGATCGAGACACCTAATCGTCCTGGATATGGGCATCTAATTGGTTCAGTACTCGACCAAAGTACGATGCGTTTCTTTTTTCATCTTCTGATTACTTCATCGGGTGGGTAAGAATCTCCGAGCAAACATTATACAGAGGCGCCGGAAGGAGTTAAACATTGGGACGGTGGATGTTTGGGGTTGGGGAGATTTTTCGAATTACCATATAAATGACGCATTCTGGTGAATTCTGAGGACTTTAAAAATATAAAATGAAATACAAATGAAGAATTTATAATGCATCATTAATATAATAATAATACTATTGCTTCATCGCAAAGTAATAGTATACAAGTACTAATATGTGTATCAATATCATAAAAGACAAAAATCATGCACTTGTCTAATTTCTGCATACATCACACAATGTCATACATGTACTAAAACAATCAAATGGCAAAACGCACAGCTTAAATATTCATTATAAGGAACGACGGTTAAACACATACAAAAAGATACAAATGATACATGAAAAAACAGTATACTTTGAACATCGATTCTCGCGTATTGTATCCTTGAACAGTTTGTGACACATTCAGTTAATTCCAAATTTCCCAAACGTAACTGCGCGTGATAAAAACATATTGCATACGGCAGTCTTTAAGAAAATTATTGAAATTTACACTTCGCCGAAAATTGGTTCCTTGCCGAGATGCTGAGATTTCACCTTATTTTTTAGTCAGTTATCAAATTTGTGTTCATCGGTTTTTATCCTTAGATTTTATAGTAAAATAAAAATCTTTGTCAGAATGAATATGAAATGGAAAGACAACAATATTCAATATTCGGTTTTAAAAAGATGCATATATTGAATCCATTTACATGAATGTACATGAAATATGCAGGATTTTAATCGAATCCCACTGTAATTAATAAATGTACGGGTGTAATTATAATCTTGTGAATATTCAGTATATAATTAAGGATTACTGAGGGCATTGTTTGCCAGCAATGGACGTTAATTAAGTCATAGCAAATCTGACATTTTTAAAACTATGTTTAACCAATTTATAAAGCTCTTTCCTCGAATGCATGTTTTTGTCAGGCTTTAATGTCAGTTATTTTATTTACAAAATATACTATATCCGTTCGTCAGGTCGTACACTATTACGATTAATATCGCTGGCTGACATTTTAATGTGCGAATATATCATTGTTTCTATATGTGTATATCAAAACGAACGAGATGTATTTATTGTCCTTTGTAGACATTTAATATACTCTGTAAAAAAAGTTTTGGACCATGGCAGTGTTCGAACCCGTACAATGATCGCTGAACCTTGACATTCGACCATAACCCTTATTTTCTCAGTTGATAATTCACAATAGATCAACAATCAACAATAATTATCGTTTACAATGAAAGTTTGCGAAAAAATAATAATCTATTTGTTGGTTACTTGAATGTGTCCGTAACTGTTACTTTTAATGGACTTTGCAACATTTTTTACAGACCCTTTGTGTGTTCGCGATATTGTTTTAAAATCAAATCTTGTTTGGAATTTAATGTTTCTGGTATCAAATTAACCGGGTAGGGTAGACCTTGGTTACTAAAAAAAAAAACTTAATTTCTGCCTACTAGTTTTATTTTTATATGACTTTATATACCCTGGTCCAAAACTTGTTTTACCGAGTATAGTTGAATGCTGGCATTTGTACATTTTAAAGTGATTAACCGCATATCTTATAACTTTATTCAGAGGTTATTAAGTATGTGGTTTAACATTCTTTATGTTAACATTTGTACAAATGATGAGACTCAAATACTTCTAGTGTAAAAACTGTCGCGTTGCCTACTATTAGTTATTACGTTTGTTACTGACACCCTACAGAAATATGTGGGGTCAGTAAGATTTATAGGGGGCGAGGCAATAGCCGAGTCCCCCTATATATCTGACTGACCCCACATATTTCTGTAGGGGGTCAGTAACAAACCCAATAACTGATTTATTGCATCGAGCACCTTTTTTAAGGCAAACACCGATAGTTAACCTATTTTAATGGAACGTCAACGTCATTGAACGTTTGCGCAATTTGACGTCATGACGTTGACGTCACGACCGGTAAAGTTAAAAAACATTATTAATTTACTTATGTTTGTTACTAACGCCTTAAAGAACTATTTGCAAATGATTTAAACTTTGAATTAGTCTCTATCATCCAGACACACTCAAGCTGACTGCGAGCGCTAGCGAGCGTCTGGACTCACTGTTCTTTAAAATGTTTGACCGATAGACGGCGCCAACTGTCAAAACTGACCGCGACGTTACGTCATTTTGATCATTCTATACATACACCGGCTACGTCACAACTGACGATAGGTCAGAAGCGCAGCGAACCTGGCGGACACAATGCATTTTGATTGCAACATCAAAGTGCACGTTGAATTACGCGCAACATTAGTTCCAATGGGATGTGTGTACGTCCTTATTAAATATACAATAAACTTCGTTTTATTGTAGTTTCTCTAAAAACATAATATAATCTTACAAAATGATGTTTAAAATTTAATTTTTGGCATTAATCGTGTGTTTGGAGTAATTTTATAGCACAACATTGCGCGTAACGTCACGTATTTTTTGACGCCGTCGTGACGTAGGGGGTGATTCCCACGGCTTTCCATAACAAACTGAAGTTGACCAATCAGAGGCCGGTGATTTTTTTTGTACAAACCTCGTTTTGATGTCAAAAATGTTAAAGAAGCTTTACTCCAGACCATCGTTTGGACTTCTTTGAGAGAAGTCTCGCGAGATGTCTGGATGATCGAGACTAACTTTGAATCGGAATATTATAGTCCATATTGTTTTAGTGACCCTCTATGCAATCTACTGACCCAATATAAAATAATAGAGGGTCACCAAGTGACCGCTCTAATCCAATGAAATTCCTAGGATTTTGTGCGAGGTGCAATAGAAGTGACCGATACATTCTCAAAAAACATAAGAATATCTATGCTTTAAAACATACAAAAAAAGACAAGGTAAACATTAAATTCCTGTTTACTTAACTAAATTAAATCAATTAACAAAAACGCCGGTAAGCTTGTAAACTTATAAAAAAAAAAGCAGGTAATTACCGGCTCAAAGCCTGAGAAATGGCAGGCCTGTAATGATAAAGGGCGTTAAACAAACAAACATTCTGAATCAGATAATACATGTATTAGCATAAATATATTAAAAATGACTTTAATTAACTTATATTAACTTAAATATATTATGAAAGACTTTAGTTAGTACATACACAAGTTTTAACCATGTTCTGTTTCAGACGATATCGTTTTTATTGCAATGACAATAGCAGCTAATGGATAAAAAGTGAGGTGCCTTGTTGTACGCGTAGTTGTGCAATATTAGGTGCCTTTGAATCTAAATGAACCGATATTTCATCATTATACAACCGTGAAGTACTTCGTGTTTACTTTTATCGCAACTATGTGTGCTAATGTATCTATCCTCGCGTACAAAGGCATACAAAATGGTATAAATAATGTAATAATGTTTGTTAAGTATTGCCAATACTGAAATCCGTACAGCAGTGCACCATTTCAAATGCTTATTTTGCGAAAATGACTTACTTTTTCTACTATATTTAGCTATAAAGTTAAATCTAGCATAAACTAGTGTTCCGTGGTTGTAAAAATAAACTGAACTGACAGTTCTGTTGCCGGTTTTTCCTCCGTTTTAAGCCACTTATCACCTTCCAGCTCCATTTTTTATCCGAAAAAAAGAGGTGCTTATCCGTTCTTATTCAGGCAACGTATATTTTATCCGTGAAAATTAGTTTTGATCATGCACCGTGTATACACTTCAAAGTCATTTATTGTATCAGATATAACATACATGCTCAAGTATTTATATTGTAGGGAAAAATGTTGAAAAAATGACTAAAACCGCTGATTTCTGTAATGCATTGAGGTATTGGGAAAAAATTAAAAGTGCATAAAAAGAACGGAAAATAAAATATTATAACATGTCTGCAGTCCAATGACTTTTGCCGAGGCTGGACACCGTTCTCGTTGAGTCTCAAAACCTGTGTGTCGGCCTAGTGGCCGTCGGCTGTGGGTCGCTTCTCTCTATATACTATACTGTATATAGCTTTAGGTGGCATGTTCGAGACCCGAACTCGGGAAGCATTCCGCCTGATACGACCTAGGGACTGAGTGCAACGCATAGCGGGGACCGTTGCCGACGCCTGACCACCGTTCCCGTTGTGTCACCAAACCTGTGGTTTGGCCCAGCGGCCGTCGGCTGCGGGTCGCTCTATTCTATTTACAGGTAGCCTTCCTCCTGATACGTCCTAGGGACCGAGTACCACGCATAGCGGGGACCTTTGCCGACAGATGGCCTCCGGTCCCGTTGTGTCACAAAATATGCGGATAGGTCCAGCGGCCATCGACCGAGGGTTGCTCAAGGCTCTTTCCCTCTATACATATATAACTATACTGTATACAACTCTAGGTGAGTTACTAGGTTAGAGACACGAACTCGGGTAGCCTTCCACCTGATACAGCCTAGCGAATGAATGCCACGCGTTGCCGGGACCTTTGCCGACAGCTGCCCACTAGTCCCGTTGTGTCACCCAATCTGTAAGTCGGCCCAGCGGCCGTCGGCCGAAGGTCGTTAAACGTTATATCCTTCTATATAACTGTATACAGCTCTATGTGCCATGTTCGAGACTCGAACTCAGGCAGCCTTTCCCCTAATATGGACTAGCGACCGAGTTCCACATGTACTGGGGACCTTTGCCGACGGCTGGCCACCAATCCCGTTGTGTCGCAAAATATATGGGTCGGCCCAGTGGCCATACGCAGAGGGTCGCTCAACGTTATTTCTCTATTTATAACGTATACTGTAATAGATCTATGTACCACGTTCGAAATGCCGGTAGTCCAAGTCGCCAGTTGGTATACGTACATATTCCAAAATGCTCTGCACATAATGGGCTTTCAGAAAAATAGGGTGTACAAAATTCCCCTGGGGTGAGGGTTACTCCTACAAGCTTACAGTCTATTTTTCTATTGTACCGGTATTATATATTTTTCTAGATTTTAACCCAATACCTCAAATGGATTGCAGAAATAAGTGATTTTAGTCCTTTTTTCCAACGTATTTCCGCAGATATGTTATATATAATGCAAGGAAGTGTATGCTGTGCAACATTGTATTACTTAATTTTATAAGTTTATGTTAAAACTATTTTCAAAAATAATTACAGATTCCGTCGATTTTTGACAAAAATACAAATTTTTCGCCTAAAAATCAAGGCATTTTTAAACATCATACAGTTCGGGACTTTTTTCTACTTAATTATTGGACCTTTGTCTATCCAAAAATATTACAATGTTTGCTTATTCAATTGTATTAAATTTGTTTCTATATCTTATCCCAGTACCCCCAATGGATTACAGAAATCAGTGATTTTTGTCATTGTTCCAACATTTTGCCCTAAAATGCCAATATTTGCGGCACATATGTTATATACTGTGTCAGCAAAAACTTGAATATGTATGCTGTGCAACATTCTATTGCTTCAGTTTGATAAGTTTATGTTCAAACTAATTTAAAAAAAAATCCAGATTCCGGCGATTTTTGACAAAAAAAACACATTTTTCGCTCCAAAATTAAAGCCTTTCCAAACATCATGCGGTTTGTGACTTTTTTCTTCTTAATCACTGGACATTGCCCTGCCCAAAAAGGTAACAATACTTCTTTTTTCTATTGTATTACATATTTTTCTATTTTTTAGTTAAATATCCCCTATGTATTACAGAAATCAGCGATTTTATTTCAATTTTTTAACATTTTTACTCAAAATCTCAATATTTAATTATCGGATCCATAAATTATATGGTGGGACACGCAGAGATGCGTTCTGAGAAAGATTCCATCAATTCAAATTGGTTCATATATATTTCATTCTTCTTCTAAAAAATAATTCCAGATTTCGGCAATTTTCGTCTGAAAACGCTGTGTTTTCCCCCAAAACTCAATAAAGCCCCAACGCTCAGATGGCACACATATCTCATTTTGAAACTTACTGTATGTTCTTTCAGAAAATCATACCCTACAAAATTCCCCCTGTGGGGTGGGGGAGGGTTTTTCCTACTAGCTCACAGCCTGTTATTTCTCCTTTTACATAAATGTCAAATAACAGGTATTCCCTATAAAGTTGAAAAGATTGAAACAAATTCTCAAAATATTCTTGTTCTGTATGCCATTCCATTTCCAAGAGACGTTGTTTGATTCCAATGTGATGATGGCAACTAGGAGGGTGTAATCCCAACCCCACCCCTCCTCTCCCCTACCCTCACGAGTACTGAATACTCCTTAATTTAAGATCTGAGTACCGAATACTCCTTATTTTAGAGACCGAGTACTGAATACCATTTAGCACAAATTACACATTACATCATATTTCTTTTAGAAAAGTGTAATAGGTGCATTTTCTTCTAGTCTATTTACACAACATCATCCCGTTCAACATCTTCCCCAAGACGCAGTTTTTTTGGCAACATCCTCTACTCGAACTTTATTCTCTGCGCGACCTCTGGTTCTTTTCTTTGGCTAACAAATCTTACGGTCTCACACCTCTATTATCTCCCCTGAAACAAACAAAGGAAAACAGAAAATAATTCTATTTTTTTTCTCAATTTTAGGCAATTTTTAATTTAAAAAATAGGTTTTTCTTTGCTTTAGCATACATCTGCAGTGTAAAAGACAGATGAAACAGAAAATCCCATGTTGATATGAGGTTTCATTCAAATTTCAGAATTATTTGACCGAAGCACCGCATATTCAGCTAGATAGTGTATGAATTTTGTATTTTCCATAGGGTTCACAAAACATGAGCGAGAAAAAAAACCAATCTGGCTAACTTATGTATTTATTGTTTTAAATTACTGGTCTTGGCTATACTGAAGATATTAAACCAACAAGAATGTCTGCTGCCCTGCTTTGAAGCTCAGATGTTGGAAAAGGCTGTACAGTAACCCTATGGGAAAATTAATTGAGGTGTGAGACCTTACAGCTCGCAGCATCTATGACGCCATCTAGTCCTGATTGTTGCTCAGTAGTGTTGGGTATTCCAGTTGGAAGAGCAGTTGGAGACAGAAATCTGCCAATTTCTTGAACAAAGTAAATATACATTTACATGCTGTGCTCTGAACAAGAGATTTAAAAAAGCTATTTCATACAAGAAAACTCAGGTTTTTTTTGTTGTAGATGAATGAAATGAATTCTAAACAATATTTGTCCAGTTTTCGAAATTAATTTTTTGAAGCACTTGCCGGAATGAACCAGAATACGTATCTTTGCATGCAATAACTTGTAAATTTTGACTTGTCTGACATGAGTGATCATGAGTTTTTCTTGCCCCGGGCTTAGAGCAAGTGAGTTTGATGCAAAGACTGTTTTTCTTGCCCCGGGCTTCGAGCAAGTGAGATTGATGCACTGTTTTTCTTGTAGAATGAATGTCCATGAATTGCTTAAAAAGATGGCCCTACTTAAACAAATCTGAACAGAACTGTTGGACATGTACTTATACACACGCAAAGTGGTATTACACAGCGGAAACGTTCATAAATTGTAAATACCATAGAAACTGTGGTTCTTTGGACTATTGTGCAGAAAAGGCTGTATGCTCTCCCACTCGACATGAATAATCATCCGCCATCAATAATCGTCTGTTTGGATACTCTTCATCCTTCTGAAGCCTTTTCAGACTAAATTTCACTGTGTGATCCCTGTTGTGCTGCTTTTTCACTGAGGAGCAGCGCTCAGTCGTTTCTTGGATGGCGCGAAAACGATGGTCTCATTGAATTCGTACCATGGTTCAACATTGTAACACTAATGTTCGGGAAAACTTTTTTAGCCATAGGGTTATCCGAACAATGGTGTTACAATGGACCTTATGCAGTTTTTTTGAGTGTCAACGAAGGGTTCTTTCCGGAAAATGGAAGAGGGAATCACTTCTCAGTTTATAATGGTTGTTAAGAATTTTATATGTTGCCACTTAGTCTATCTTATTGCGACGACCTTCCAAACTCGGTATGGTTAATGATTTGTCGTAACATAAGTCCAAGCATCATTTCTGAACCTTTTCAAGTTTATCTTTTTCACATTTATAATATGGGGAATATAGTATGGCTCCTTACTCATTGTAGTATACAAGGTTGCAACCTTTCTCTTATTTAAGTCTTAGAAACATCTTTTAATCATTCCTAATCTTTGGTTACTTTTAGATACAAATGGTTGTATGTGATATTTGGAAGATAAATCATAAGAGACAAGCAAGGTTTTACGCAAGCGTAAAATAGCTGTCGAGAGAAAATAGCATTATTTCTGGGTAGGAACTGGAAACAAAGTTTAACATAATAACAAACCAAGTCACGGGTGTTAAAACAATATTCAAAAAAAGAGTTGTCACGGAGCGGAGACGTAAACACGCCATGACCGTTTTTTTACCAGACAATTTCTTCACAATCTGTGCTACCAAACATTTTGAATCAAGGTGGGCGAATCCTTGACAACTTTATTATATATTCACCTTTGTAGAACGACGTGCTAAAGTACACATCAGCACAGAAATTGAATTACTCACATGTATGGGATGCGTTTGCGTTAGCGTGCATTTCAGTGCTACCATGTGTAATTATAAGATTGCGAAAACTCAAAGAAACTATTCATTACTACCTTACCATGTGCAATTACTAAAACAATATAAGAGTCGCTGCCGTTCCGGCAGTGAATAATGATTACCAGGCCTTTCTGCTGATCGACTACATCGAGATTAATCTGATTTTTTTGTACATTTGAATGATAATATTTGGTTTTAAAAATACATTTTGTGAGCACTAAATAGGGTGTTGTGCGAGTAGTGCGTACCGCCTAATACCTAATTTCTCTCCCTGATTCAAAATGTCCACCATCGATTTCTTTTTATTCTTGGAGGGTCCCCTACAGGATTCCACAAAGAAATTTAGGGGACATATAAAATATGCCGGAAAATGACGCTAAACATCAAACGACAACATTTATATTATGGTAAAATTTATAAACTTTCAAGCCAACATCAGTAACACGATATATTCAAATGTGTTTTTTAATAAATAGGAGGTAATTCTGATACTAAGGCTTAGAAAATAATAATAAAAAAAACACAATTTTGGAAAGTCTCATCCTTACCTATAGCATTACTAATAGCTTTAAACAACTATATAAATGTTCATTATTTAAATGGTGATTTTAATTAACTGCTTTAGTGATGGATACAAGCGATAACTAACTGTTAGGTGTGGCATTGGTCGGCTACGGCTAAACAAACAGTTACTATGTCTGCGCTTTCCCGAGGGTGGATGCCCGGCAACCAGGATCTACACACTTTGAACCGTATATGGGTTTATGATTTGTTAAAACACAGTTTTGTACACTAGTACCTTTTGAAGATTGCTTAATCTGTTATTTTGTCTTATGAAAACGGTAATCTAAAATCAAATCCAGAGTAAAACTAATTGTTGAAAGTTTGCTTTTATAGTGATGAAAACTGCAGAAACTGATTTGCAGTGGAAACTGCTTGGACAGTATAGAAACTGCTGGGAAAGTATAGAAACTGCTTGGGAAATATAAAAAACTGCTGGGAAAGTACAGAAACTGCTGAGAAAACGTTTGTATAATAATAATAATAATAATAATAAAAATATAAATAATAATAATAATAATAATAAAGACTTTATTTAACGAGAGAACTCATTTGAAACTAGTCAATCTTCCATGACGCCCTCAACAATATATATTATACAATTTTTACAAAGATATGTGATATACATTTAAAATGAATTTTTGAATATTAATGCATACAGTAACGGAAATATGTCCAAACTGAGTTTCAAGACTTAGTCACTATTATATGGTTTGGTTAATCCACTGTAAATACAATGTTTTAAAATGATTAACAGATTGGGCATTTTTTATGGTGAGGAAGTGAGTTCCACACTTTAGAGCCTGAATAGGCAAACGATTTTCTGAAAAATTCACTATTCGGTCTGGGGGAATATAGTTGTAGATTTGAGGATGGTTTTAAATTTCGCACATGTACATTTGAAGTAAGAGTAAACATATTCTTAAGATAAGCAGGAGCCTGATCATTAAATGTTTTAAACATAAGAATTGCTTTTTGGAATTAAACTCTTTCGGGAAACATCATCCAACAAAGTTCGGTAAAAGGTTCAACAGATGTATACATTTAAAAGGCCGAGCATATATGAAAGTGTGCACGCCTTGCTTGTATACACGTTAATAGTCCGAGTGTATATGAATGTGTACACGTCTTGCTTGTATACACGTTAATAGTCCGAGTATATATGAATGTGTACACGCCTTGCTTGTATACACGTTAATAGTCCGGGTGTATATGAACAAGTACAGTCTTGTTTGTATAAACGTTTATAGTCCGAGTGTATATGAACAAGTACAGTCTTGTTTGTATAAACGTTTATAGTCCGAGTGTATATGAACAAGTACAGTCTTGTTTGTATAAACGTTTATAGTCCGAGTGTATATGAATGTGTACACGTCTTGTTTGTATAAACGGTAATAATCCGGGCGTATATGAATGTGTACACGCATTGTTTGTATAAACGTTTATAGTCCGAGTGTATATGAATGTGTACACGAGTCCGGGTGTATATGAATGTGTACACGAGTCTGGGTGTATATGAATGTGTACACGGGTCTGGGTGTATATGAATGTGTACACGGCTTGTTTGTATAAACATTAATAGTCCGGGTGTATATGAATGTGTACACGGCTTGTTTGTATAATCGTTAATAGTCCGAGTGTATATGAATGTGTACATGGCTTGTTTGTATAAACGTTTATAGTCCGGGTGTTTATGAATGTATACACGCATTGCTTGTATAAACATTAAGTCCGAGTGTATATGGATGCGAACACCCCGTGTTTGTATGAACGTTTCAAGTCCGAGTATATATGATTGTGTACACGCTTTGCTAATATACTAGTTAATAGTCCGAGAGTTAAAATAATTATTATTATACGAGAATCTTTAAACGTGTCGGCAAAGCGGTTAAAAGCTTAATTATTTAACTGTCTCCGGTTATCATTTTACATGAATGGCGCATACGTTATCCTTAAGGGATTTTTCAGCGACTGAACTTTTAGCGTGTCGCCAAGTGGTGTGGCAGGGGCGAATATGTATGTCTGGTTTTGTAACTTGGACCTATGGCACAATATCTCGTAGTCCTCCGTGGTTACCTCCTTACCTCGCCATGGTATGTAACAGAGACCCGTAGATGGGCGGAAAGTACCTGAAAATAGAAATTAGAAATTAGATTATTGTTTTGATATTAAATTGACTTACAGGTATACTTACATGTATAAATAAAGAGTATACAACTACTCATATACTTATTGATTTTTTACATTTCTGTGTCATACACTAGGAAAATAATATGGTACTTTTCATTTAAAAACGTGGCGTTCTTTATTGAAATTGAAAAATATTACATAGGATAAAACATACTTTATTATAATCTCATTTACATGACACAATAAAGCATTAAACTATTCTAATATAAGTGGCTTACAAGACATTTTAATATACTAGTAAAAAACAACAAAACATATTTCATCATTAGTGTACACTATTCACATATTAAGTATAACATGTTGTCATAATGCATAATGAGAGACTTTTTATAAAAATGAGAACGACGTTTCAAAATACTAGTAATATAAATCTATTTTTAGCCGTATTGCAATCTTGTATGGTTTGAACATGAAGACAAAAACAAGAAAAAGAAAAAGAGGACGGATGAATGACAGATGACGCTCTAACCGCATACACTGACGCTGAATTCCACCATAACCCTTAACCCGCTAAGCACGACTATAATAGCCTTTGTCTAACCCTTAACCCGCTAAGCACGACTATAATAGCCTTTGTCTAACCCTTAACCCGCTAAGCACGACTATAATAGCCTTTGCGTCCATTGTAAACCCAAATCAGCGAGTAGCTCGCAGGCTGATCAGGGTTTACAATGTCCGTCTGTTGATCAGTCATTTTCCCCCAAAACACCCCTTTGTCACATCAAAAGAAAGAACAGTCCATAAAATCTAATATGTAGCGGGTTGAGGGTTAAATAATAGCTCATTCATGGATACCTATGCACTGCGTCATTCCTGGGGTAAGAGCTCGTGCGATGTACAACGGCTCGCCTGAACGAGTGTGCCCACCCTGTATAGCTCGACTGGGCATCTGTCCGCCGGAACATGTTATCCACTGTAGACCCCGTATGTTCCATTTGTTTATTAGAATGTCGTAATCTTTACCGGACGCCTCTTGCCCATTCCACGTGGCGAAGAAACGATCCTCTCTATGAATATTCTTTCCCGGGATACCATGTCCTCTTATATCTGCTGGCGCTAGATAAATATGCATCTTGTGTAATATAAACTAAACACATATATACGTTCAATTATACACTGTCAAGTATAAGATGTCATGTAAGGTGGCAGAGTGGCCAGGAGATACAAGTATTTAGAACACAATATAGATGATTTGCGGAAGATACCTCATTCAAGAATTCTTAACTGCCGTAAACTGGCTTAAAGTGTGGTTCCTCGCTTCCGAGGAAAAAATTCCTCGCTTCCGAGGAAAACAAATAAACCCATACAGGTCCTGTCTCGCTAAAACCAAAACAAAAAAGACATACCAATATATCGAGGGTTCAGCGAAAAAACTATTGTAACTACATATGAATCAAAAAGGAGATACAATATTGTTGCACTGAACCCTCGATATACTCCAGTTTTTTTAAGAAAGTATTAAATGTTAAAAGATGAACACAAAATGATTTTGTATTTGGAGACCTAGGGAGGATCAATCTAATTAATCAAAGGTATTTAAATATTTTGAAATATTGGTTAAAATTATTGGATGTCATGAAAATAAATGTGTAAAACATGTTTATAATCTTATGAGACGTGATGCTGTGTTACATCCAAATAAGAAGAACCGGGTCACGGTCATGAAAATAAATTTGTAAAACATGTTTATAATCTGATGAGGCGTGATGCTGAGTTACATCCAAATAAGAAGAACTGGGTCACTTTACAATTATAGGACTGTCCCGAAAATATGTAGTAGTAACTACTCAGCTCAAGTTACGTGATAATCAGCTTGGTGTCGGCATACACAGCATGAGGTCAATAAAATGGCAATAAATCACCTAACATGCCTGCTAATGAACTAAAACTTTGTCCATGCAGAATTAAATGTTAAAAGTATATATCACTGCCTTATCTTTATTTGCAGATTTATACACCCGGACTATTAACGTGTATACAAACTTGCCGTGTACATTCATATGCATTTTGTTACACCAACTTATTTCTAATTTTTTTAATGTGCATATCTGCTGTCAGATAATTGATGCCCTGTTGTGCGAAAATGGGTATTTTATTGTACTGGGGTCAGTTAATTACATGGATGAATTATAGAGATTCTCAATAAACAGAGGAAACTCGGGACAGTCCTATAACTGTTTATATAAACAGCTATTAGCCTCACTTGGCTTTTACGATGCTTGGCTTTTCCAAGGTGTAGGACACAATGACTTTTTTCTTTACAGTGTTAAACAACGATTACATGATAACTTTATTCAAGATATGCACTCCCGTTTGGAAAATTCAAGCAGAGTTAAATTTTACACATTGATAGTAGATAACTTTGTTATGAAACCTTACGTATATGTTTTAATATACCAAAGTATAGAAATGCAATTATCAAAACTAAGACTCTCATCTCATAACTTACAAACAGAAGCTGGGAGTTGGCATAAGCCGAATAGCATGCCAATAAATAAACGTAAAAGTATCACATGTGCAAAACTAGAAGATGAGTATCACTTTGTTATTGAATGTTCATTATATAATGAGTTAGGAGAAACATATATCAAGAAGTATTATTGGAAAAGACCAAGTATGTTTAAATTTTTGGAAATTATAGTGAAAATCACAAAATTATAAAAAAATCTGAGTGTCTTTGTTTTTAAAGCCTTTGAGATAAGAGGGTTAAATGTGTTAGATAATAGTAATTATTGTACACAACGCATTTTATTATTAACATATATAAAACTTACTCTTTAATATTAAGACCAGTTAATTTAAAGTTGTTTTGTTTTTGTTCTGTTTTTAACAAAGATTTCAAATGTTATTAAAGTATAAAAGGTGAAATAAAGTTATTTAGGATTTAAATTACTGTCAGCTTCTCCGCATATATTATGCGATTAAAACGTGTAAAACAGTAAAGTCGCTACATCCAGAAGTTCTTAAAACTAGTTAGAATTCGGGCTGTCTTTAACATATGGAGTCAGCGGAGGAGCCGGGAAGCCAAACAGAGACATGAAAAAAATCCAGAGCGCGTTTTCACGGACCCATATTGTTTCACTTCAACACTCCCAGCGGGCAGCCAAGAACAGCAACCGAACACAAATTATGCTTCGGGTTTGGTAACAGAGGACACTTCAGGGGGGTTGTCTGAGGTGCGCCACTGCTTCAGGGCTGCCGCAATTTAAAGAGAGGCGGGCACTAATGCATGGAACAGATACAGCGATACATGATAAGTACTTTTTTAATACTTTGAACGAAGAAAACAGTACAGATACGACATTATTAAACGATCATTCAGAATTTTTTGAAATTCAGGAAAGAAATTTATATCAAAATAACGGAAATGTTATAAATTCATTTACTCCGGGTATTATAGACGCATTAAGAAATAGTATAATATCCCCTTTCCGAGCCGGCAGTTTTTTTTCTAAAAATAAATCAAATCCGCATTAGAAAACGTTAAATTTGTTGAAAAAGTAATGGTCGATTTAAAGTCCCGATAGTTTTATACTTAACTTGGACTTTTACAATCATTAATTTTAATTATAAGAATAGGTAAACGCAAATTGAGTTTGCATATTAATAACTGTTGACTATATGGCACCAATAATATATTTAAACATATATGGACGAATAATCCCTACATTTTATTTAATCATATGCAGGCAGATTTAAAGTCAAACTATTACTGGGTAAATAAATCAAGGTACTGATTAAAAGCTTCACAACAACTTCAAGTTTTGCTTGTGTCCCTTTAAGGGAGATGATTAAAATCGAGATCAAATTGTTTAAAAAAAATTGTAATGTTTTTTGACGATGGATAGACTATCAGCGATAAGACAGCATGCATGAATTAGTCTGTTTTTGTAATGAATAGTCTAGAGAAAACAGATTGTGTCATACATTATAATAAATCCTTGTGGGATCCTGTAAACAGTCTAGCTGACATGGGTTGGTCTTTGCTGGGAAAGTATTAAATTTAACATTTTCATGCCAGAGAAGAGAGTTCAAGACCTGCTACTGACTCTGGATTTGATAATAATATTCTACTGAATATTAATATACCTCATTGTAAACACTCCATGTAAAACCCCATACCCTGCCGGGTTGATATTTCGCGCTATCATCCTCAACGCGTCATAGCGGGTGATAGCGCAAAATACCAGCCCGATAGCTTTTTGAAAAGCTCAGTTCTAATAATAGATTTTTTCAACAACAACAACAATATTTTCTTCATTATCGAGTATATTAGGAGTATGTGTTCGGTATAATCAAATAAATCTTCTCCTGATCTTCACAGCGTGCACGTCGCGGAGAGGGCACGCATGACACTCGGGATGAGTGTTTCAGTCTAGGGCCTTGTCAGCCCTACACTACATTACCGGGATGAGCACTATATTACATGGGTAAATAGATGTTCGGTACGAAAAATGCCGGTACTACTGGACTGCGAAAGTACGGGAGGGTCCAGTAGACTCGAGTGTCATGTGACCAAAAGTGAAGATGTCTCCTGCGTCCCATCACTTCGGCTCCGGGTCGTTTCGTGCCAAAACCAGTTCGTGCCAGGGATGTTTCGTGCCAGGGACGTTTCGTCCGGGATGATTCGTCCGGGATGTTTCGTGCCAATTTTTTTTTTATAATTACTGTGATATTAATATCATATACTTCAATGTTTTAGCAGAAATAATTATTTTAAGGAAATTGAAAGTTAAATATTTATAATTCCTGCTAAAATGAACTCTAAACGGAATGTTATGTTGTATGTTGCACCTGCAATTATAGTCTAATACAGACTAAGGCAGTAACGAAAGAAAGAAAGAAAATAATACCTAACAAATAAAATAAAATAAAATGTAAATATAATATTTAAACGATAATTGTATGGTATTAATGGATTATAATATGAACGGCCTGTCACGTTAGCCACTATATATCATAGTGTTTCCAGCTGGCCCCGCGTGGAGGACATGTGTCGGACTCGGAAAGTAACACTACTATCAGAATACACAACCTTAAGTTAAGATTTATAAACTAATATGAATATATTATATATATATAATACGAATATGGCACGTGTCGAAAGTAATCGAATTAACATAATTAGGATGCCCGTGATGTCTATAATGATAGCAATAACCAACTGAGTGTGAAACGGATAAGCAGATGCCTTGCTAATGTGTGAAAACTCAGGGGGTCGCGGGAGGGTTTATTATTATTATCACACCATATATTTTGTTTACACCTGTCTTTCGGAATAAATTAATAACACTATTCTAAATATAAAGTAATGCAAATATCTTTATTCAGCAATTAAACATACACAACATGTTTTTAGCCTAACAAGTTCACTAAATATGAAGATAGTAAGAACGTGAAACAAATAACCATATCAACCAAAATACACCACAATACACGTAGACTAAGAGAGGAAATAAGAAGATTTCTTAGATTTTATTTATTGATTTATTTTACAGATAACAAATGTATTAAATTCAAAAATAGAAACTAAAACACTAAAAAACGAGTTCAAACTGGAGCAAACATTAACTCGAAATCTGAAGTTAACACATACATTCGCCAGCTTATATAATGTAATTATACTAAAGTAATATAATATTCAAATTAAACGTTTACATAATATTCAAATTAAACGTTTACGTTACAATCCATATATGATAACAGTTTGTATTGGTTTAGTAGTATTATGTCATAATATAATACTAATAATAATAAATATTTATTTCTTAAAAGATTATGCATTATAGAAGAAGAATGAAATATCATTTTATAATTACGGGATTTTTTTTATAATGTCTTGAAAATATATTCGACAAAACTAATATAACTCATCGGGATTAATACAGATACAGTTTTTACGAATCGTATCCAATTTAATATCTACGTTTGACAAAACTGCATATGTGGCACGAAACATCCCGAGAGAAGGCACGAAACATCCCAAAAATATATTGGCACGAAACGTCCCGGACGAAACATCCCGGGACGAACTGGTTTTGGCACGAAACGACCCGGAGCCACAGCAGACACCATCTGATGTCTATAGATCCTGGAAGTCAGAAGTCCGCGGGCCGAAGCCGGAGCCTAGATATCAGGGACGCAACCATAATCCCGGGTATCGAAGCGAAGGTCGAGGCCTACATTCGACAGAAGACCGAAGGTGACAGGACGTCGGGCGGTTTGTGCGGCGCAGGGGTCATACTGTGATGGGTGTGGCCCCAAAACCAGATCCCGACCATTAGCGGATGTAGAGACGGCCAACATAGCGGATGTAGCTTAGCGGATGTAGGATACCTTGACCAGACCACTTCACCGCCACAGCGAGACCTACACACTACACAGAGCGTTTGCGACACATCATCTAGATACATACAACAGAAGCGACAACACAGCAGCAGCACTAGATCAACCAACACACTCATCTACAACAGTCCAGACTCTATTGTGCCCATCGTGTCAGGGTTGCCTCGACGTGTTAGTTGGCGGAGGGACTATAAACCTCAGAACTACACACACACACACCTATAATCAAATAAATATCACATCCTCTTGAGGATGCCAGTGGAAATTATCCACTGCCACCCTCAAGAGGATGTGATATTTACATATTAGCGCACGACAATTAGCGAAACGTACTGGCAAAGTAAAATCAACGATGTCTTTGTTGGCAATATCGCGAGATTTATGACCAGGTCATTATACGTAGCCATTGAAGGTATATCTTTTTGGGACCACGTATTTAACTAAACAGCGACGATCCCTGTATTGAGGAATTGCTATTTTGGTAGAATAACGTAGACAATCTGAACATCCGAAAACCGGGTAATGTTTCTCGCTGTCGGACTATTATTCAGATGATAGCAACAGAGCATGGGAAACGTCAATTCAATCTTCTACAAAGCATGGTCAGAAGAAAACGCCTTAAAAAGTTCTACTTTCAGAGAAATGTAAGCAGTAAAACTAGCAATTAATGCTTCTTTTTTTTTGCTAAAGAAAAGTCATTTAAATGGTTCACGTATTCTCAAAACTTAGAATAGTTACGGCGGGAAGTACTAAACCTGATGTTCAATTAGAAGCCCTGGGCATTTTTTAACAATGCTTTGAATTCAACATTCAATTAGATATTCAGAGGTTCTACATTGTTAAGCTCTGTCATAGTCCAAGGTCCATAGTCATAAAGAGGGAATTATTTAGATTTAAAGAAATGTCTTTGTAATTCGGGGTTTACGCTTCACAAACGAGCATTTGTATAGCGTTATTTATTTATTTTGGTTTTAAATATTAGGCTTGTGCTTCACCATGCGTCGGATCGGCACAGAACGTTTACGTTAATTTTATGAATCGGCGTCAGCTGATGGATAAAGCATTAATGTTGTATTCTAATACACCCGCACTCTATAGCTAGTTTAAAATATCTCGTTATATTGAACGATATATCAATGTAATTTTTGCAACGTTAGGAGAATAAGCATTGCGGAGTGCGCATTCCGCATTGTAACGTATGCAACGTTAGGAGACTATAAAGCAAACCAATGCGAAATATTTCAGATGTGTGCGTTATTTTCACATTTTAGGGGTATTAGAAAAGAAATAGAACATCGTTTACGGTGAATTATATATAATATATCACGGTTTGTCGTTCGGGCTCGTGAAATTATTGTTTACAATTGAACTCCAAACCGTGATATATTAAACGATAATTCACAGTAAACGATGTTCTATTTCTTAATTGTACAGATCCGGTGTCGGGCGCCGGACACAGGCAGTATTTTGTCATGTTATGGATCCGGCGTCAGGCCGAGGCAGAATGTATTTGTTGTATTGTATCGACCCGGTGTCGGGCGGACACTGTTACTATTTTGTCATTTTATCGATCGGGCGTCAGGCAGACGTAGAACGCATTTATTTTTTATTGTATCGTCCCGGAGTCGGGCATGCAAAATCACTATATTGTTATTGTATGGATCCGGCGTCAGACCGACGCAGAATAAATTTATTTTGTATTGGATCGATCCGGTGTCGGGCGGACACAATTACTATATTGTCATTTTATTCCGGCGTCAGGTCGACGTAAATTTCATTTATTTTGTATTGTATCGATCCAGTGGCGGGAGCGCACGGCACAATCACTATATTGTTATTTTATGGATCCGGCGTCAGGCCGACGCAGAATGTATTTATTTTGAATTGTATCGATCCGTTGTCAGGCGGGAAGGGTCACTATATTGTCATTTTACGGATCCGGCGTCAGGCCGATGCAGAATGTATTTATTTTGTATTGTATCGACTTAAATCGATCCGGTATCGTGCGGACAGTCTCTAGACTATTGTTTTATGGATCCGGTCAGGCCGACGCAAAATGTATTTTTGTATTGTATCGAACCGATGTCGGACGGACAGTCATTATATTGTCGTTTTATGGATCCGGCGTCAGGCCGACACAAAATGTATTGATTTTGTATTGTATCGATCCAGTGTCGGGCGGACACAGTCACTATATAATGTCATTCTATGGATTCGGCGTCAGGCCGACGAAGAATGTATTTATGTTGTATTGGATCGATCCGGTGTCGGGCGGACACAATTACTATTTTGTCGTTTTACGGATCCGGCGTCAGGCCGATGTAGATTGTATTTTGTATTGTATCGATCCGGTGTCGGGCGGACACAGTCACTATATAATGTAATTTTATGGATCCGGCGTCAGGCCGACGCAGAATGTATTTATTTTGTATTGTATAGATCCGGTGTCGGGCGGACAAAAAACATTTTTTGGATCAGGCTTCGAGCCGACGCAGTATTTATGTTATATTGTATCGATCCGGTGCAGGGCGTGCATGAACAGTTGTTGGACCCGGCGTTCGGCCGACGTAAGAAATATTTTAAAGAAAGTTGTATCGCACTGATCTGGTGTCGGGTGGACACAGCAACTATACTCATTTGCAAAAGAAAATGGACACTTTGAAAATTTTACTTTACACCCTATCCTCTTTATCAAGCGACAGTCCCTTAATGATTCGGCCTATTGAAAAACAAATGACAACATGATATTGGCAATGGAATGATAAAAACATTGGTACCAAACATGGCATATTCATTTTGGAATTTGTCAATTTAATTCTAAAAAAAGTTATACAATTAAATCTGAATAAAACTCAGTGTCCACTTTCTTTTGCAACTGAGTATATTTAAGCTAAATAAATACCATATATTTGGTATAACGTGTGAGTTATTATAGTTTCAATATAAGAAAGTTTTTTGGGTCGTAATAGCGAAAACACATAAAAGCACGTGTTCAGTCAAATACTTAGACATGTATTTCGAACGTTTCAATATCAATCATGAATCAGAGCATTTATTTACATCCACGACTGCTGGAAATTTCATCTGATTAAAATGATTTAATTAAACTTAAAACGTAAATGTACCTAAATGACAGAGTTTGTACGAATATTACTGTGGGATAAATGACAGGTTTCTGTTCGCTCTGTAACGTTGTACTATACCGGATTGCGATCATTTAAACCGCAAAAGTCCACTACAAAAGTGTTCTTCCAAACTCTATACATGTGCTAATGTCATAAAATATATGCATATGTGCCGATTAAAGGTATAGATTATTCACGAGGACCTAAAATACCAGTAATTGAATATGCGTAAAATGTATGGCGAGTCGTAATTTGACGCTTCGGCAACATAACAAGGTGATGATTACCTTACCTGTTTAAGGCGTTTATATTGTAGTTATAGAGTTGGGATTCGTAGCATATATAAGTACGTAATTATATACCTCATCTTTAGTTGGCTTAAAAACGGTGTACAGATTTTATAAAATGTGCCAATAAATCTTCGTACACTTGTGTATCTCGTTAAGGCGACCAACCCTAGCACTCCACCCCCTCCTCCTCCAGCACCCCACCCACACAAACCTTTTTGTTTTAAAAAAAAAGGGAAAATCATGTTTCACGGTTTATGTGCTATCCAGGCAATTACACGCCATGTTTAAAGGGGTTGATGCATTATATTCAAACAATATTTATTTAAAAGGACTCTGAAAAACTTGAAAAAAGCTGAAAGAATTATCAAAATGCCATGAAAACTAAAGGAGATATGACCTATTGAACATTTGCAAAGAACATAAATGGAGGCGCCATCTTGGAATGATGGCGTCATCGCACCTTTTTAACATCTATGGCAAATAGACAAAATATATTTTAAAGCAATAAAAGTAAAGAAAAACACTGCAAATTTATTAAAAATAAATCAAATATGTGTAAAATACATAAATTGTATGCTTATTTTTCATTTGCAGTGATTTTCTTTAAAAAATATTTTGTCAATATGCCATGTATGGTCATCTACATTCCATAATTTGTCATGGCATTTTGATAATTCTTTCAGCTTTTTCTCAAGTTTTTCAGAGCCGTTTAAAGTAAATTTTGTTTGAAAATAGTCTATCGACCCCTTTAATGTTCTAGTTACGCCCGAGTCCATTCAAAATGTATGGTGAATTCAATTGCCAGACATGAAAATAGATGGTTTTGACTGATATGACGTTGTTTAACATTCATTTGAACACGTTTTATATTTAAGTGTCTCCTAGAAAAAATACACCCTAAAATAACCACATTCTCTCCTCCCCATTTTAAAGTACATACTGCATGCATATATGGAAATGTTCGTTTCCGCTCTGTTATGAACTGGGTGATTTATTTAATTTGGTACAGATGTACTAGTATTATGTATGTTACCAAAACGATTTGCAGGGTACTACAATTGGGTCAACATATTAAAGGTCAAGGTCATTATTTGTAGTCAATGGGCATGTTACCTTGGTTGAAAGATCTGTCACTTCTGGTGGATAAAACTGAAACATTTACGGTTTGACATGTTGAAATGTTATTTATATCTATTTATTCTATACAAAAATTAAATAGCGAGGGCGAGGCATTCTTTAAAACCAGCCAGACGTTCTAGTCAGAATAAGTTCACATTCAACATACGTGATGCTTATGTAACCAACGTTACTTTACTACTGTAATACATAGTTATAACCGGACATACTTTACTATTCTAACATACTGTTGTAGCCGCACATACTTTACTATTCTTACATACTGTTATAACCGCACACACTTTACTATGCTAACATACTGTTATAACCGTACATGCTTTACTATTCTTACATGCTGTTATAACCGACATACTTTACTATTATCATATACTGTTATAGCCGAACAAACTTTACTATCCAACATACTGTTATAGCTGCACATACTTTACTATTCATACATAATGTTATAACCGGACATACTTTACTATTCTTACATACTGTTATAACCGGACACAATTTACTATTCTAACTTACTGTTATTGCCGGGCATACTTAACTATTCTTACATACTTTTAAAACCACACATACTTTACTGTTCTTACATACTGTTAAGAGCCGGACAAACTTTATTATTCTTACATACTGTTAGAGCCGGACAAACTTTACTATTCATACATAATGTTATAACCTGACATACTTTACTATTCTTACATGATGTTATAATCGGACAAACTTTACTATTCATACATAATGTTATAACCGGACATTACTATTCTTACATACTGTTATAACCGGACATACTTTACTATTCTTACATACTGCTATAACCGGACATATTTTACTACTCTTACATAATGTTATAACCGGACAAACTTTACTATTCTTACATACTGCTATAACCGGGCATACTTTACTATTCTTACATAATGTTATAACCGGACATATTTTACTATTCTTACATAATGTTATAACCGGACAAACTTTACTATTCTTAGATACTGCTATAACCGGACATACTTTACTATTCTTACATAATGTTATAACCGGACATACTTTACTATTATAACATAATGTTATAACCTGACAAACTTTACTATTCTTACATAATGTTATAACCGGACAAACTTTACTATTCTTACATACTGTTATAGCTGCACCTGCTTTACTATTCTTACATAAAGTTATAACCAGACATACTTTACTATTCTTACATACTGCTATAACCGGACATATTTTATTATTCTTACATCATGTTATAACCGGACAAACTTTACTATTCTTACATACTGCTATAACCGGACATACTTTACTATTCTAACACAATGTTATAACCGGACATACTTTACTATTCTTACATAATGTTATAACCGGACAAACTTTACTATTCTTAGATACTGCTATAACCGGACATACTTTACTATTCTTACATAATGTTATAACCGGACATACTTTACTATTATTACATAATGTTATAACCTGACAAACTTTACTATTCTTACATAATGTTATAACCGGACAAACTTTACAATTCTAACTTACTGTTATAACCGGACATGCGAGGTACATGTTTTACTATTCTTACATACTGTTATAACCGGATATACTTTACTATTCTTACATACTGCTATAGCCGGACAAACTTTACTATTCTTACATAATGTTATAACCTGACAAACTTTACTATTCTTACATAATGTTATAACCGGACAAACTTTACTATTCTAACTTACTGTTATAACCGGACATGCGAGGTACATGCTTTACTATTCTTACATACTGTTATAACCGGACATTCTTTACTATTCTTACATACTGCTATAGCCTGACAAACTTTACTATTCTTACATAATGTTATAACCGGACAAACTTTACTATTCTAACTTACTGTTATAACCGGACATGCGAGGTACATGCTTTACTATTTTTACATACTGTTATAACCCGACATACTTTACTATTCTTACATACTGTTATAACCGGATATACTTTATTGTTCTTACATACTGTTATAACCGCACATGCTTTACTTTACTAACATACTGTTATAATCGGACATACTTTACTGTTCTAACATACTATTATAGCCGCATACACTTTACTACTCTTACAAACTGTAAGACCGGTCATAATTTACTATTCTTACATACTGTTATAACCGGACATGCTTTACTGTTTTAACATATTGTTATAGCCGCACACACTTTACTATTCTTACATACTGTTATAACCGCACATACTTTACTATTCTTACATAATGTTATAGCCGGACAACCCTTATTATTCTAACTTACTGTTATAGCCGGGCATACTTAACTATTCTTGCATACTGTTATAACCGCACATACTTTACTGTTCTTACATACTGTTATAACCGGACCTATTTGACTGTTCTAACATACTGTTACAGCCTGACAGACTTTACTAATATTTTTTAAAACATATGCATGGTAGAATACTGATTTTTTTTAATCAATATTTTAAGGTTTAAAATCAATATTTTAAGAAGGTTTAACAAAATAAAAAATATACTACATTATTCAACAATCGAGGGCTTAACTATTTGAAGATTGCCTGTGTCCTTTTAAACGTCAGCTCTCTAGACATACCTGCACCATGCATTCGTCATAGTTGTCAGATATACCGAAGATATATGTAAATATGCAGACAAACTTGACAACCTTGATAATCCGATATAAAATGCATACGTGCTCAGGCCTTCCAAATCTCCGGATAAAATCCGCATTCATTTTCTCTCCGGATTTAAGTGTACAATCTCCGGATTTCAAATCTTATTTTTTAAATAATGTTCATTATTTAAGAGCTATATTTAGCTATATTTTCACAGTTTATCAGCTATTTACTTCATTGGTCATGTTGCGGTGCCTTGTGAGCGATGGAAAGAAGAGTATCAAACAATGCATACATTAATAAAATCAAAAATAATTGAAATTGTGCTTAAAACAAATATAAAATTGGAAAATCAAGTCGCGCGCTCAAATTTTCATTTAAATATGTTCTTCGCACGCTTTAAATCGTATACGTTATTAACCTCAGGATTTTATGTTAAAAAGTTTTGGCAGGCCTGCGTGCTATACACTCGAACCTAAAAACTAGCCATAATTGAAAAGTAAAGTTGTTGCTACGTACGATATGGTCAAAGAATTTTTTTATTAAAATACGCAATATTTACCTCTTGTAGTTGACGGACATGTACAAAGTAATTCCCGACTATTTGATGGATGTTGTGTGGTCACCCATTGGCGCGGAGTAGTCGATGTCGGTCGCAGTGTCGTCGATCCTGGTAGCGTTGTCATCGACCCTGATCGCGGTGTCGTCGACTGCAGTCGTGGTGTGGTCGATTTTGTCGATTTTTGTCGAAGTATGGTTAGATGTGGACGTGGCGATATCGTCCAAGGGCATACAGTCGTCGTCTCCGATCCAGGTATCAGCGATTCCAAAGAGAGCGTTGTCGACTTCGGAGAAAGAACGACCGAGCGCGAAGACTTGGGTCGCGTCGATGCCGAATCCTGACGCGACATGCTAGCTTTGCACTGGAAGTGCGTGTTTACATACATCAGTTACATACACAGGTCCACGGTGTCTGATGCATTCTTAGACACTGCATGTTTTTAAATACACTATTTATAATGCTACCCGAGGTGAGACACTCAAGCGAAATTGATATAAACTTCTCCTTTGCACGTTATTTAATACATAATTTGTAATCGTCAAAACTCCTCCTGATCAATATTTAAACAGAAGGATCAATATTTAAATTGAGTAATATAACCGACCGCATAAAGTAATAGACCAGATTTTTTTCTCTCATGTTTATCTTTAATATGATTTAAAAAGCGATTTAATCCACTCACAGATCATGCCATTTTGTCAAATTGTATGTCTCGAGATATTCAACAGCATTCCAATTCAAGTTTCGTATACTCTTTATAATCTACAAATGTCTTTATAGTCACTTAAAATATGTCAACGAATATTCAATGGTTTAAATTGTATGCCGAAACATGATATAGCGATATGTCCCCTATCTCTGAATATAACATTTAATTACGGTAATTAACTTTCCTATTCGCTTTAACGTACCATATATCACATATTCGAAAGAAAAATTATATAAAAAAAAATTCTTCTTCTAAAGTTATATAGAACACATGTTATCTAACCTAATCAATTTACACTTTTATTTCGAACTGTCTATGCCATATTATTGATCATTTTTGGTATGTAAAATGTAATGCATATAATATCAATGTATGTATTTGTACACTAGATCTGGTATGTGATTAATTGGTAACATACATTATTTTGAAAAGCCTTTAAGCTGAACCATAACTTATCAGACGCGGATTAAGGGAATGGGACAAAACTGGCGTTCCCAACCCCACTTCCCTCTCACCGCTCCCTCCGTATATAATCTTTTAAAATATGAAAAATAATGTGTTGAGTTGCAAATAGAATAGAAACAAAATGAAGACATAAGTTTGCGGGGTTTTCTTCTTTTCCTTTTTTTTACTTGTGATTTTTCAAGTACCCACCCCCTACTCATACCTACACTCTTCCCTCCTTCCTTCAACCCCCCAACCCTCCAACACATCACAAACTTCAAATCTTCCATCCGCCACTGTTCATACTGAATAGACATTGTGTTCACGGAGCGTTATCTAGTTGAAATCAATGCGTATACGAAATAAGATAATGCACCTACTACAGGGGATGGGTTGGTGGGGGCATACCCAGGGGAATAAGACAAATCGATTGTCAAATTCCCAACCCTAGGAACAATTACCGGAAGGTAATAGTTATAATACCAAATTAATATCCTGGAGTTGGTATCAGATTCTGTCTCAGTCCTTGCCTATGGGATGCATGTATTCGAATATGTGGTATCACAAAATTGAATACGTGATATCATGTATTTCAAAATTGAAATGATGATATCACATATTCAAATACTTGATATCACGTATTCGCCCACGTATTCGCCAATTCGAATACGTGATATCACATATTCGAATACGATATCACGTATTCAGACTGAATACGTGATATCACGTTTTTGAATACGCGATATCACGTATTCAAAATGAATACGTGATGAATACGTGATATCACGTATTCGTTTTTAACACGAGTATAACCATACTGATCGCTGACATTAGTTCCGCACTGAATAACAAAAATGGCGGACCACTCAGTTAAAAAGGACATACTGAGAAATATACAGCAGATATTATTACAATCACAACGTTTCTGGAACAGTGATGATGTCAACTCTAGCCATATGAAAGCAGATATTGGTCATACAATCCGATCTCTTAATTTGATAAAGGACCAAATGACGGAGTCAACTCTAATGTATTTTATATTGAATATGTTATTAAGTATCTTATAATAATCCACAAATCTGACTCCTGAAGTATTCGTTAATCCAGGGAACGTTTTGACTCAACGTAAGCCGTAAAATGTCAGTGACCCATGTCGAATGGACCCGAACCGATTGCGACGCGCGATCTAAGGAAGCGATTTTTTGATTTACAAAGTGCAAATGGAGATATAACTATATAACGTGATAACACATATTCATATAGGAGGAATGCGTGATATTTCAAAATGATATTAAAAAGTAAAATGGCACCCCATACTAATCGTACACTCCCGCCCTCTGTGCGGGAAAACATTCATAGAGAACAAGTTGACTACACTCCTGGATGTTTAGACTTTATTTATATTGTAACAGAAAATAGCAGACCACTCTCTTGTATGTTTGAACGCTGTTCACATCTTAACAGAAAACAGTAAACCACACCAATTTCTTAATTAGTTAACCAAGTACTTGTAGGTGCAATGGTGTAGCTCCATTGTGTACTTACTTGCAGTTTTAATTCTTGATACTACAGTGTGTATTTGAATGGTTTTAGTTTCAACTGTCGGTAATACAGTGTGTACATGACAGGTTGTAGTTCAGTTGTCGTTAATCTAGAGTGTACGTGGCAGGTTGTAGTTTCAGTTATCGGTAATACAGTGTGTCCCTGACAGGTTGTAGTTTCAGTTGTTGGTAATACAGTGTGTACATGACAGGTTGTAGTTTCAGTTGTTGGTATTATAGTTGTGTCATGACAGGTTGTAGTTTAGTTGTCGTTAATCTAGAGTGTACATGACAGGTTGTAGTTTCAGTTGTTGGTATTATAGTGTGTACATGACCAGGCTGTAGTTCAGTTGTCGTAAATCTAGAGTGTGCATGACAGGTTGTAGTTTCAATTGTCGGCAATACAGTGTGTGCATGCCAGGATGTAGTTTCAATTGTTGGTAATACAGTGTTTACATGACGTATTATAGTTTAAATTGTCGGTAATACAGTGTGTACCTGACAGGTTGTAGTTTCAATTGTGAGTAATTCAGTGTGTACCTGACAGGTCGTAGTTTCAATTGTCGGCAATACAGTGTATACTTGACAGGTTGTAGTTTCAATTGTTGGTAATACAGTGTGTACCTGACAGGTCGTAGTTTCAATTGTCGGCAATACAGTGTGTACATGACTGGTTGTAGTTTCAATTGTTGGTAATACAGTGTGTACCCGACAGGTCGTAGTTTCAATTGTCGGCAATACAGTGTGTACCTGACAGGGTGTAGTTTCAATTGTTGATAATACAGTGTGTACCTGGACAGGATGTAGTTTCATTTGTCGGCAATACAGTGTTGTACATGACAGGTTCTAGTTGCAATTGTCGGCAATACAGTGTGTACATGACAGGTTGTAGTTTCAATTGTTGGTAATACAGTCTGTACCTGACAGGTCGTAGTTTCAATTGTTGGTAATACAGTGTTTACAGGACAGGTTGTAGTTTCAATTGTCGGCACTACAGTATGTACATGACAGGTTGTAGTTCCAACTGTCGGCAATACAGTGTATACTTGACAGGTTGAACGGTTGTAGTTTCAATTGTTGGTAATACAGTGTGTACCTGACCGGTCGTAGATTCAATTGTCGTTAATACAGTGTGTACATGCCAGGTTGTAGTTTCAATTGTTGGTAATACAGTGTGTACCTGACAGGTCATAGTTTCAATTGTTGGTAATACAGTGTGTACATGACAGTTGTAGTTTCAATTGTCGGCACTACAGTGTTTACATGACAGGTTGTAGTTTCAATTGTCGGCAATACAGTGTGTACCTGACAGGTTCATGGTTCATACAGACTTTTCAAACCTAAATTTAGGGCCTTTTTAGGGACATTTTCCGCTAAATTTAGGGCCTCAATATTTATAGCATAATTATGCATTTTACTAAAATTCCTGCTTACTGCTACAGTAAAACCCCTCTAAAGTGACCCCTACAAGAAGATAGGTGGCAGCTTAATGCAGCATGAGCTCCTCTAATAGCTTTCTGCAAACTATAGTGCTGTATTAAGCAGTCACCAGTAAAAAAACCACTAAATTAATTATATTGTAAGCGGTTGCATTAGCTGGGTTTTACTGTATTTTATAGCCAATAAACCTGGGACTACCTAAGATTAAACAAGTTTTCAGCTCTGTGGGCCATGTTCCACAGGTATTCGGGAGTAGCTTAGACTTACACTTGAATTTTTCAGAAAAAACAACAACATCATTTAAATACTAATCAAACATTTAAAAACACAAATTTAAAAAAAAAAAAAAAAAAAAAAAAAAAAAATTAAATTTGTGTTTTTAATGTTTGATTAGTATTTAAATGATGTTTGGGTTTTTTTCTGAAAAATTCAAGTGTAAGTCTAAGCTACTCCCCGAATACCTGTGGTTTAGACAAAAAAAAAATTATTTTTTTTAAATATACCCCACCCACTCCACCAAATATTGGCCGCGATTTTTCAAAAACGGCCGTGCAAAAATGGCTGCAAGGTTGGCTCAGTCGTTGGCTGGCTAATAACTTCCCCTCTGAAATATAACCGTGTATGAAACAAACTGAGTACGATGTACAATAGTACAAATCTAATTCGTAGGAGTTGCCGTTCTTGAAGTCATTCTATTTTAGAAATTTCGTAGGAGTTGTCGTTCTTGAATTCATTTCTATTTTTAGAAGCAACAACACATTGACAGCCCAAATAATGTGCGAAATGAAATTTAGGGCCACCAAAACTAATTTTAGGGCCGTATAGAGTAAATTTAGGGACTTTTAAGGGCCTGACATGCAATTTAGGGCTTTTTCAAGCAACTACCATCAAAATTTAGGGCCTTTTCAAGTCTGTGCGAACCATGAGGTTGTAGTTTCAATTGTTGGTAATACAGTGTGTACCGGACAGGTTGTAGTTTCAATTGTTGGTAATACAGTGTGAACCCGACAAGTTGTAGTTTCAATTGTTGGCAATACAGTGTGTACCTGACAGGTTGTAGTTTCAATTGTCGGCAATACAGTGTGTACCTGACAGGTCGTATTTTCAATTGTCGGCAATACAGTGTGTACCTGACAGGTTGTAGTTTCAATTGTCGGCAATACAGTGTATACTTGACAGGTTGTAGTTTCAATTGTTGGTAATACAGTGTGTACCCGACAGGTCGTAGTTTCAATTGTCGGCAATACAGTGTGTACCTGACTGGTTGTAGTTTCAATTGTTGGTAATACAGTGTGTACTTGACAGGTTGTAGTTTCAATTGTTGATAATACAGTGTGTACCTGACAGGTCGTATTTTCAATTGTCGGCAATACAGTGTGTACCTGACAGGTTGTAGTTTCAATTGTCGGCAATACAGTGTGTACCTGACAGGTCGTATTTTCAATTGTCGGCAATACAGTGTGTACCTGACAGGTTGTAGTTTCAACTGTTGGTAATACAGTGTGTACCTGACAGGTTGTAGTTTTCAACTGTTGGTAATACAGTGTGTACCTGACTGGTTGTAGTTTCAATTGTTGGTAATACAGTGTGTACCCGACAGGTCGTAGTTTCAATTGTCGGCAATACAGTGTGTACCTGACTGGTTGTAGTTCAATTGTTGGTAATACAGTGTGTACCTGACTGGTTGTAGTTTCAATTGTTGGTAATACAGTGTGTACATGCCAGTTTGTAGTTTCAGTTGTTGGTAATACAGTGTGTACTTGACAGGTTGTAGTTTCAATTGTCGGCAATACAGTGTGTACTTGACAGGTTGTAGTTTCAATGTTGATAATACAGTGTTGTACCTGACAGGTTGTAGTTTCAATTGTCGGTAATACAGTGTGTACCCGACAGGTCGTAGTTTCAATTGCTGCAATACAGTGTGTACCTGACAGGTTGTAGTTTCAATTGTTGGTAATACAGTGTGTACATGACAGGTTGTAGTTCCAATTGTCGGCACTACAGTTTATACATGACAGGTTGTAGTTCCAGTGGTTGGTAATACAGTGTGTACATGTCAGGTTGTAGTTTCAATTGTCGCACTACAGTGTATACTTGACAGGTTGTAGTTTCCAATGTGTTCGTAATACAGTTGTACCTGACAGGTTGTAGTTCTAATGGTTGGTAATACAGTGTGTACATGACAAGTTGTAGTTTCAATGGTTGGTAATACAGTGTGTACATGACAGGTTGTAGTTTCCAAATGGTTGGTAATACAGTGTGTACATGCCAGTTTGTAGTTTCAGTTGTTGGTAATACAGTGTGTACCTGACAGGTTGTAGTTTCAATTGGTGGTAATACAGTGTGTACATGACAGGTTGTAGTTCCAATGGTTGGTAATACAGTGAGTACCTGACAGGTTTGTAGTTTCAATTGTGAGTAATACAGTGTGTACATGCAAGGTTGTAGTTTCAATTGTTGGTAATACAGTGTGTACATGCCAG
>JAWPHD010017819.1:0-42809 GCA_037043455.1 Cyrtodaria siliqua
GACCTTGAACTGTGCAAATATTAAATCAATCTGTTGTATAGTATTCATGTAATTAACCAGTGCTCCAGATAACCTTTCAGCTTATTGGTTATGTACGCATGAAAAAAATACTGCAGTGCATCTTTACATTTATAAACGTGTATTCTCTTAAAAACAAGTTTTGGACAAAGCATTAATGTAAAATGTTTACTCTTTAGTCATCAGTCCTGCCAAATCTCCGGATAAAATCTAAAACATTTTGTTTTGATGGAAAAACCGGAGATTGTACACTTAAATCCGGAGATCCGGAGAGCAAATGAAAAATCCGGAGTATCTGGAGATTTGGCAGGCCTGCTTCTGGCTTCTTTAACTGGCATTGATTTGTGTGAAACAGCCGACAAAAATGCCATTTTTTTCTATTTGCAAGCATCTACAAGTAACTGCTGGAGGCACTTAATTGTCATTCAGTACCTCAAACTTCAATAAGCATCTACTGAGTATGACTGGGCCGCAGGGCGCACCAATTTTTTTAAGCTATTAAGTTTATTCTCGAACAGTTGGTATCAATATTTATGAGCGATTTTTTAATGTGTTTTGTATGCATTAATCTTATTTTGAATGCGTTTTTATATACGTAGTTACGCATCTGAAACACTGATTAATGATGTTTTGGAGAAACTCTGCAAACTTAATGACATGACAGACATGATCGAAAGGATGAGCAGATCTTACCTGAGGACGATATTTTGGCTGTTTTATGAAAAAACTCCCTGGAATGCTGTCTGGTAATGGTGCTACGTACAGTCCTTAGTACATGTGACATGCCCCTGTATGCCATCTTGGAGGTGTGTCCGTTACCTTTATCACTGTATATTATGCATGTGTCGGTCTAGTCAAGCTTGTGAATCTGAAAACAACACCAATAGATAGTTTTTATAATACAGGTACACTAGGTATCAGATTACATGTATACAAGGAAATAAACAATATGTGTATGGAATGTATTGAGACCTTGGTAGCATGCCCATTCACTATATATTCTGCTTGATTCATGCAAAATAATCCAAGTGCACGCAATTTTTTTTATACAAGCTGGTACACGAGACAACGCAAAAGGGTTCGGGAAAATAGACGTATCAGACCCGCATTTTACACTCTTCTTTTTTCCGTAAATCGGCAGAAAAAAACACAACACCGTTTGATTAGGTAGCGACTTTTGATTATCAAAAATCATTAAATTACCTCCCTTTAAGGTTTCCATAGCATCCATAAAAATTGTTTGGCAAAATTTGGAACTGTTTAAAGGAATATTTAGTACTCATTGATGTGTGATTAAAAACATCAAACACTGTTTAATTAAAGCGCTGTTCAAGCTGTCCTACATGACTATGTCCTATGCTCTCAAAATCTGGCCTATGGGAATGCCAGCACAAAAAAGAGCGAACTTTCTTTTTTTGGTGAGTATATAAGACGGTCGATTTTTTTATTGTTGCCTACTGTTTAATTGTTAGTAAAAGTCAAAAAAAATCTGATGATCTTTCATTAAAGATGTTTCAACAAGCTGAATTCACTAATTTTTCAATTATCAAGACCAACAACTGCATAAAGCATACATCGATTTTGTTCGTTTTCAAACAAGTCAGAGATCTTACCAAACGAAACAAAGCACAGAGTAACCACAACATCACTATTTGTATTTTTCTCCCTTTAAACACATGTATTTACATCAATTGAATTGAATTGGGGTTTTAAGGCAAACACAACACATGAAAGGTTATATGCGCGCTAACAGGAATGAACATGCCAGGCTCATTCCGCATGTACATCGAGATAAAACATGCAGAACAGGCCTAGAACTTTCTCACCCTGAACAATGCAGAGGTCATGATGAAGACCTTTAATGAGCATGAACAAAAAATGATAAAATGAACATGGATTCGGGGCTGGGGGGGTGGGTGGCTGCAGTGGCCCTATTATTTGAACGGAACGGGACCCCTAAGAACCACAAGGGGCGATGTACATGCTGAAATAAGTTATATATATATTAAATACATTCCCTATAATTTGACTTTTTTACTCACATTTCAACAGGTGATAAGTTTTAAATAAATATTATTACTTGTCTACCTAAATATAGTAACACAGTTGTTATTAAACATTTTTTATGAAGTCTCGTTACTGCATTTCGGCCCTCACACACATCAGGGCAAAATCGATAATGATAATGGCCCTGCCACTTGAAGATGTGATGTCACCAACGTTAATACCAATGTCATAAACTCAACATGGTAAAATTACAAATGTTGACTGTCCATAACTTTTCCATAAAATACGACTCATTTTTTTATTTATACTATTTTCAATCCAACTACATGTATCACAATCATATTCTAAAAAAAATGTTTATAAAATTCCATTTCCATAATTTTTCCTAAAATAAATCCATGGCTGAGCAGTGCATTTTCATTGACAACAGCCCCAAAGAACGTCTAAAGCCATTAGGCCAAGATATTTAAATTTGAACGCTATGTTGCGCCTTATAATATGTATTTGTTCTTTATAACGATGTCTGTTTATCTTTAATAGTTACCAGGGGCGGATCCAGGATTTCAGCTTAGGGGGGGCGTAATATTTTGGTCAATTTTCGGGTCCGTCTCTAGCCTCATAAAACGTTTGCAGTAGTGCATTTATAGGGTAAAAAAGTCTGTTTTCAAATAAACGGATTTAACAATGTGTTAATTAAACCACTCATTAGCCATTATGCGTCGAGCGAGCGAGAAATTTGTTTATACTGAGGGCGTGCATCGAAATTGTTTGATATATTATCTACAGTAACATGGACATACATGTATGAATAAAAAAGTCCGTTTTCAAATAAAAGGATTTAACAATGTGTTAATTAAACACTCATTAGCCATTATGCGTCGAGCGAGCGAGAATTTTTTTTATACTGAGGGCGTGCAACGAAATTGTTTGATATATTATCTACAGTAACATGGACATACATGTATGAATACAAAGTCCGTTTTCAAATAAAAGGATTTAACAATGTGTTAATTAAACCACTCATTAGCCATTATGCGTCGAGCGAGCGAGAACTTTATTTATACTGAGGGTGTGCATCGAAATTGTTTGATATATTATCTACAGTAACATGGACATACATGTATGAATAAAAAAGTCCGTTTTCAAATAAAAGGATTTAACAATGTGTTAATTAAACCACTCATTAGCCATGATGCGTCGAGCGAGCGAAGCGAGCGAGAAAATATTTATACTGAGGGCGTATTTGATATTTTATCTACTGTAAAATGGACATACATGTATGATCCGGAATTTTTAGGGGTGGGGGGGGGGGGGGCGCGCGCCTGGCCCTGGCGCCCCCCCCCCCCCCCCCCCTGGATCCGCTAGTGGTTACAAACTTAAGAACAAAATATCCTTTCGTTTGATCGTATGCGAACTGCAACAGTGATGTGAATGTCCAAAAAAAAATGTTGTCATTTAGTCTTGTACAATTTATTATTATAAACTAATGTACACTATCCCTTTGTTTATTTTATATGTAAGGCTAGCTAAGGCCTAAAAAAAAAACTTGTGTGTTTCTGGTTTCACCCTGTCAAAAAGTTAGGGTAGGTAGGTAGGAAAAAGTGTTTTTTTTAGATAGTTTTTTTAGATATATTGTTCGCATATATTATGCCATTTTTGTACTAAGGCAACTTTTTGATAACCTTTGCAATCCAGATTAGATGCTTAACAACTCTGGCTAATAAAATTATCATTTTAATTTATTTTATTTTTATTTTTTTCCGCTAAAAATATTTAGGGTCGGTGGTGATAAAGTAGGGTCGGTCGGGAAACCGGAAACACACGTTTTTTTATTAGGCCTAATCCATATATTTGCAAGTGAGCTACTTACATATGTACACATTTTATGAAAGCAGATGCTGAAAATCATTGCAGCATAAGATAGGATGCGCACGACAATTTTTATATTTTATATAAAGCTGAGAATAAGCATCAAATATATATCGTTTTTGGACCAAAATAAATGCCTTTTTTATATCAAATACCAATTATCGCATCTTCTTAACAATGCCAATATAACTGATTCGTTATTTTTGAAAATTGCTTATTAATGGAGGAGGAGTTTTAATCCAAAGTTGGTATACATTCATTTTTTAAAGAAGAAATGTGTCCTTTTTATCCAATACACAAAAAATATATCCGTTTATTTAAAATCCAAGATCAGTTGCCGAATCCACACAATAATGCCATTTCAAACAATTCATCATTTTCAACATATTGCCGTAAATAAAGGAGGAGTTTGATTTAAAAAGGCGTACACATTCGACATTTTAAAAATTAATGCGTCCTATTTTCCATATAACTGGTACCCTCTTACATACAGTAGACTAATCGGGGAACCAACTGGTGCCCTCTTGTATACCGCAGAGTAATCAGGGAACCAGCTTATTCGCCAATCGACGGATAAATCTATAATTAGCAATATAGGCAGTTTAGAATCCAGAGTATTTATATCTATCATAATTCCTACTTGTTCCTGTACACCGAGTACATATAATCCAGTACATATAATCCAGTAACAATTCTTTCTTGGATTGACAATTAAGTTCTTCCTCTTTAATAATAATTCTGCAAGTTTATCCACTCCCACCAGAGACGTTCTTAAATCACTGCTCCCACTGAAGATCAAATGTTGTACTGTACTTTATACCATTGGCTCAGAGACCTGGTGATCTCTGGATGGATGGAAAATTTTAGACACTGGTAGATACACCAGTGATAATGTGATAACTCCAGGTCATGTCTCTTTTGTAGGCCTATCAATGAATCTAAAAATAGAGTTACTGTTTTTCTATTTATAGTTACAGAACACGACTTTGTTTATCTACCTGTCTATACTTCCTGTACCTTTAATATAACATTATGACATGTTTTTAATTCATACATAGAGACAAAAGGTACAGTATACCAGTACTTCTCAAGTGATAATTAGATACATGTAGATATAGATGAGGGTCTCCCAGGGGTTTTGGGGAATGAGGGAACATGGCCATTTATTTTTGGGAAACAATGAAACATTGTCTATTATTGGTAATAGTTTTTGGGAACAAGGTAATATTGGAAAAAATATTTTTGGGGAACAAGGGAACATTGGATTATATTTTCAGGGAATAAGGGAACATGGACCCCACACTGGGAGGGCCTCATAGATATCCTGGTGTTAGAAGTACTCGATAGTCTAAGCGATCGCCAATACAAAATAAACACAGACACGTGGCTTATCTGTCTCAATTTTCCTCCAGCGATAATCCAATCCAGTTGCATCAAAAGCAAAGTAACCAATCAATTTCGCATCTTTTCAATTTCCAAATGAAATGTGTCGGTCAAAATTAGATTAGTTAAAAAAATTACTCCAGTACTCAAAGTAGTTTTAAAAAAGAGGCTAATGACATCACAACTCTGTTTTTTTCCACTAAGGTGTCTAATACAGGACACAAATATAATTATACTGTCTTGTCACTATTTGTTTGTGTGTCAAAACGAAACTGTTTTCTATATATATGGTGAATCAAATGTTTGATAGGTGAAAATACATCATTCTATAAAAGTATCAAACACAATGGTAAACAGATATATATTAAATGCAAAAATTCCAGGCAATACTTACCAAGTCAAAGTTTTTTTCGTCTATAAACCATTAATTATATGATGTTATACGGAAAAAAAAGACCTAAACTAGATTCCATGGTTTATTTTTTACATTCGGTGATGCTTTTAAATAAAAAAAATATATTCGTTTTTATTTGAAATTTTAACTAATTTTAGGTAAATTATATGACCACAGTGGACCTCCATAGATTTTTTCTCAAAAAGCTTTTCAGCGAACGCTGACTGTACTATTTTTAGCAAGATGATACACTTTCAGTTGACACAGACTGTCAGTCTGCAAGTAGGAAGTTTATAACTCGATTCATAACATTTTAAACAGAGGTTGAAATTGACTTAGTGAACAATTAATAAAATAGGTATGTATGACTTGCATTAGTAATAACTTAGCGTTATTTAATCCGAGCCTTCTCTGATCTTAACAGTGCTTTTTACGATTTGATATTTAATCTGGTTGTAATAAGCCATAAAAAAAAGAAAAAAGAAAGGCTTATAGAGTCAGAGAAGGCTCGGATTAAGCATTATTCTGAGTTTGATGTCGTTTTTCGTCTGCCAAATACCGGTTGCTAATCAAACTTTTGATTGTAAACACCGGCTGATTGTCTGTCAATGCGCTTCATAGTCCAGGAAAACTACGCAAAATAAAAATTGCATTGAGATTATAGGTACCTCGAGAACAGGATGCTTGGATATATCTTCCTATATATATTATATATGACCAAGTATCAAAGATATAAATTGAGGCTATCACATAAAGTTAATTGAGTTTAAGTCACCTAACCAAGGTTAAGTTACCTAACTAAGGTTAAGTTTGGGGAAAATAACGCAAAATGACCATGACCTTGGTATTTTTTGTCATTCAGTGATGTCCACCAATGCCATCATACATATATGACTAAGTATCAGACATAAAGTGAGGCAAATCACATAAAGTTAACTGGTTAAGTTACCTAGCCAGCTGTTGTAGTCAGTTTTCACTAAAGATTTGATTGTTTTATATTCTTTTAAATAGTTAAGTTCATTACGATAAGTACCTAGGAAGTGTACCTTTAACTATATTGTAGAAAGTGTACCTTTAACCTTATGGAAGGAAGTATACCTTTAACTGTATTATGGAAGTATACCTTTAACAGTGACCAATATATCGATATGTGTATTGATGTGTAACATTATTTTGATTGGACAATTACAATGGCCAGTTCATAATACTTTAATTTTATTGGTTGTGTATTTTACCGCCTAAATCATGAAACTACCTTCTGGGCAGTTGGAAGAAAATATTCAAAGGGAAAAGATCTAGAATGTTAAAATGGAGTTTCTCAAATTGTATAATTCAAGTTGGACACTTGTAAAGTTAATACAATAAGTAATATAAACTACTAGTTATTAGAGTATAGAGTGTAAATTAAGGAAGGAGGAATGTGGGTAAGTTTATTTTATGATATATTCTTTTGTTTTGAATGGTGTTGATGAATGCAAAACACCGGTTTACAAGTGTGTAAATTGTGTGAAAAAAGTGTTTCAAAATCTATATCACTTTGCGTGTTTTAATGTCTGTATATATATAATAAGATTACTTTAAAGAAGGTATTTCATTGCACCTAATGGAATGACATGTGGATAGCTTGATTTGTATTTTATGTGTTTAAATCTAACGGAAATTAGATAAGTCTTTGTATTCATATGTAAGCACTATGAGACGCGTAACTATGCTAATTGTATATGTTAAATAAGGAGACGCAAACAACATATAATTATATATGTACCTAAAATCTCATTATAGCCTAAATGTGTTCATGGAAGATTTACGTGTGTATTGATTATTCCATCATTTAATATACAGGTATGAGGAGTTGAAGATGCAGGTATAGTGATTTTATAAAATGATCAGGAACACCATAGCACCAGATGCTTTAAGTTATTTGTAGAGGATTAATGTAATGCTATTGAGTCATTCATATTTAAAGGTGTCATGTATCTTTAAATGTAATTAATGATGAGCATTGTATTTTAAATATCTTTTGAATTACAAGATGATCATTGGCTTTTTATTAAATGTTATGGTAACTGGCATTGCAATATATTGTAAGGCACTATATTGTAATTTACTGTATTGTAATTCATTGTATTGTAAATTGTGTTGTGGGAGAAAGTATTATTTCTATTAGATGTTGAGAAAGTAATATGATGTATTGTTGAATGCATATATTTATTGTAATATATTTCAGTGGTTATCGATTGATTTAATCAATTGATTAAATATGGAAACATAAAGAAGTGTTTTGTCTAACTACGGGTCCCTACCAAGCCCCTATTACATAACCAAGGATAAGTTTGGGGAAAATAACGCAAAATATGACTTTGACCTGGGTAATTTTTGTCGTTCAGTGATGTCCACCAACGCCAACAATACATATGACCAAGTATCAAACAAAGAAAATGAGGCAATCACATACAGTTAACTATGGTTAAGTTACACTATGGTTAAGTTACCTAACCAAGGTTAAGTTTTGGGAAAATAATGCAAAATATGACCTTGAGCTTGGTAATTTTTGTCGTCCAGTGATGTCCACCAATGCCAACAATACATATGACCAAGTATCAAACAAAGAAAATGAGGCAATCACATACAGTTAACTGAGGTTGTTACCTAATCAAGGATAAGTTTTGGGAAAATAACGCAAAATATGACCTTGAGCTTGGTAATTTTGGCATTAGGTGATGTCCCTTGACCCAACAAAGCATCTGACAAAGTTTCAGAAAAAAATCGAGCTGCAGTTGTCGAGTTATTGTTGTTTTAAAGTTTTTATCAAACTACACAGTTAAAACATATTTTAACCAAAGAGAGGCAACTCATTTCTGTATCTGTTTGATTTACACAGAGTTACCCATTGATATTGTGTAAATTAACGTCAAGAAAATATTGCATTGATGTTACCAGGTGCATCGTTATAGCGATCGAGGTGAATGAAGGAACAATGCAAGCATACAATTTTTACAATGAAATTGTTGAATAGAACTTGCAAACATGTTTTTAATTCATAAAATGTTACTGTATCATGACCTAGTTGAATCTATCACTCGAAAAAAATATGAAGGAAACTGGCAGGGTTTGAAATTAACTTTTTTCAGCGACATAGGACAAGTAACTTAGGCCAAATAAAATTATACCTGTGTTTACTGTAACATTGCTGAAAAAAATAGGGTAGGTAGGTAGGCATTTTATTTTATTTTTTTATTTTATTTTTTGGCGAAGTTACATTTAAGGTGGCGATGAGCTTTGATGAATGGGAAAATGTGGTATTTTAAAAACTACAATAGATAACAGTATGAAATTGTGTATGTTTTATTGTTTCCCAAAAGGCCTGGTAACAACTGGCTCTTTTCCCAAACACTTGCAATTATTACAAAGGGGTAAAACAGTTTTAAATGTTTTCCGCAAGTCCGAAAGAGGGTCAGCTCCAACAGCAATGAGTACATGAGTCGGCTGGGATCAGTCCAGCTCCATACAGTGTGATCTCTTTTTTCTTTTTTTCTTTTTCAATAAAATAAAAAGGAGTCAGGGGTGTTTTCAGAGGGTCGGTCGGGTTACAGTAAACTCAGGTATAATTTTATTTGGCCTTACCTGCCTGTACAGTAGCATACCAATAAATCCGCAACGTGCCAATGTGTCCTAAAATGGTGTATTCCGATCTGGGATGAAAATAACCCTCATGTGTCGGTGCGCCGTAAAACTGAATTCAATTCAATGTTCTTTTAAAAGTAAAAGACTGCTTGACTAAAAATTCAAAATGGCCACTCCAAAAACCATAAGTGGTATTGATTTGGAACCATTACCCAAATGACTGGCATGACATGTTGTTGGTCCTAAATGAAATTTATTTTGATCCGACGTCAAGCATGACATTCAGTGGCCATCTTTGTTTACATTAGTGTTACATTGAAAAAACGTGACGACGACACCTCTGAATCTACCTGATGCATAGCTGTCAAGGCCCAGTGGAAGACGAGTGTAAGATGGGGCCCAGATATACTAAATTTTATTTAAAAATTTGCAGGCAAAAACATTTTGGTAAAATTTTCAGAATGTGCAAGAACGTTAAATGTATGTGTGTGAGCGTGATTTGACAAAAGGATGCAGGTGTCTCATGTCCAGTGTGTGACTTTACAGGTATGGATTTTCATGAAACTTTCGCAGGATGTGCGGCAGATGCTCTACCACTAATCCTTATCATATATGAATTGACACAATTAGGTGCAAAAGTCGAACAGGAAATGTAGCATTCAGAGCACTGACTCACCCCATACAACAATCACATATAAAGATATATATTTAAAAGCAAGGTGTAAGACATGAACAACAGAGAGTTCACAATATGGGTTACACCATGGAACGGTCTGGCTTAATTTTGCATTGTGGGCACTCTAGTCCCTCCATATTTGTGTATACAGTCAAACCTGGATTAAGAGACCGCTCAGTGGAAAGACCAAAAGTGGTCTCTTAATACAGGTTGTCTCTTAAAACAGGATCTAACATTGTTCGATTTTTTATGAAATATTAAGAGAAATACAGTACATGTATTAAAATGAATGCTTTACATTGTAGGTATATTGTATTATTTCATATATATGGGGTATCTTGTAAAGGAATAATAAACACTTATGCAACTAAGACACCTTTAATTTATGTTTTTAATTTAAGCGTATACGAAATATAAACATGTGAAATAGATCATGAAATAGATAATCAAACACAAAACAAACAAACAACACAGTTTGATCATAAAGAGTGTTTCACACAACACGGATAAAAGCATAGATAATAGCACACAAAAACAGTTTGTTATTCTGCAATTAACTTGTTTAAAGCATTTTATGCCATTGTATTTTTAAAAAAAGAATCTCTTTGAAAGAATGTGTTTGATTGTATAACGGGCACGTTTTCTGTCACCAGACACATTGTTCTCAAAATTCACTAAACCTCCGATTTTCGTTTTAATATGTTCTGAATTTGTGTTTTACTGACACCTAACTCGTCTACTATTTTACGCGCACTTTTCGATTTACTACGTTCAATCACATTAATCCACTCGTCTAACGTTAACACTTTACGCTTCGACATGATTTCAGTAACTTTATTTATTGTAATCAGCTGTTAAAAATAGCGAGTAAATATATTACTGTTGCCATCACCTGATATAAACAAAGTATTATGTTATAGTAGTAGTAGTAGTAGTTTTTCTTTATCCTCGCCATGTTGAAACTGGTCATTTTGGCGAGCTTTTCAATAGAAGTTTATGGTTGCCGAAGAGTCCAAGTAGATAACATCGCTCGTCCAAAGTAGTTTATCGCAGATAGCAGCAGTAGAGTTGATTGAAGAGTAGAAGTTTCACCGCAGATAGCCTGAAGAAGTTTAAGTTATCCAAGAAGATTAGAGATGATTCAACCAATGGGATGACAGCAGATGTTGCAAGTAGGTCAATCCCATTTCCGGCTCGAAAGTTGATTTGTAGCTCTCCGCCAATCAGAAGGCACCACGCGTCTGTAGAGGTTACCATGTAGGCTGATCAGCTGTTCCGTTTTGTTGGTACTGGCTCCTCCGTTGTACTCACTGATATACTACTATATTTATATCAGAGAGTATCTCGCAAGGTAAATCCAACATCAGTATCCATGGTGGGTTATGTCGTCGTCCATCGTAGACTGCCTCCTGTCATCTATGCGGGGACTCGCAGTGACCAGGGGCATCTCGCTGGTAAACGTTAGTCTTCAGTAGATTAATCAATCGTCCATCTTTAGGGCCCATTAAAAATATGTAAAAACATATGTACAGCATATGAGGAAACCTCCTCGTGTCTATCTACACTGTAAGCGCACAGTGTAGGGCGGTTGATTCCAGACAGCGGCACGCCTTGCGGAGTCACTTTGTCCCAGACGGCCGCAAGACGTCCTGCCTGTTCGGTGGTCTGAACTGGAATGTATTATGTTATACAAACACTACGACGTATAAATATAACTCCATCAATATTAAGTAGGGCATTTGACAGTACTGACCAATCACATCTCCGTATAAAAATAAACTTTTGAGTATTAATGAACAATTCAACCTTCCAATGTTTTCCACATCAAGCATTCGAAGGTGATAATTGGTATTGCAACTTATAAATTGGTACGTATATTTGATATACCCTACAGGGGAATGATTACAAAGGCTAATTAGGGTATTGTTGAATTTATGTTTGATCTCGTTTCTGTGTGAATTACCGATAGCTAAACTGTTGTTGTTGTTTTTTCAGTTTGATTTTCTGAAGAAAAAAATGGCGGTCGCTAATTAATCCTAAAATTGGTCTTTTGGTAAGAAAATATGCGGTCGTTGGTCGCGTTAGACAGGTGGTCGCTTAATACAGTATCAATTAATAGCCAAAGTCGTCGGGGGGATTCAAAGTGGTCTCTTATGGCAGATGGGCGCTTAAACCAGGTGGTCTGATGACCAGGTTTGACTGTATATTTAATAAAAAGCATCCAATATTTCCATAATGTTTCTTTGAACTTTATACTGAACTCTGAAGTAAATACTGAACCAAATACTGATAAAAATAACAACCCCTAAAAGGCTGTATTTATACTGTCATAGAACATCCTAGAACACCCTAGAAACCTTAAGATAAACATTTTATTTAAATAACCTTGAATGACAGAATCAACATAAACATCATATGACGTTTATCATAAATATCTTATTTACCCACCTAGAAACTTCTGTATGTTACTAATTTTAAATGAATGACTTTGGATGACACAATAACATGTCAACATCATCATTATAAACACCCATGCAAACAGTTCAGTTTAGGTATATATTGAAAGCTCAAAACATAGTTGTCAATTTTTATTCTGAACGACTTTTTCACATGTGTTTCAGGAGGAACAAAGTCAAAACCAAGACAAATGACTTTTATCACCACGGTATCTTAAACTGGCTAGTCTGGCCAGTGTTAATTCACTACATGCACAGTTGCAGCTAAATGGTGCTATTAATGTCAAAGCTTTAGAGGTATTGTTTTTATTATGAAAGTGCAGAGGTCATATTTAAAGACCCAACTGGGGTATATAAGGGAGGTAATGGCTGGGGGTGGTTTCCCTTGTATATTTGAACATGTTTCATGTCAGGGACACTTTTTCTTCAAAAAACCATAAAAAACAGTTATAGTTATCTTTAAAAAAATATATGCTTGAAGTTTAATTGATTTTCTTTCATTATTATGAAAATAGTGTTATATGGTTCTTTCTGATTTCCATAATTAAATAAAATCATCAAACTAAAATTTCAAATTTCAAATTCATGGGAGGAGCTAAGTATTCATCAAATCATGTGACTCCATTGTTTGTAAACAAATGAACAAGAAACACATGGTAGTATGCTATTGCTGTATAGGTTAGTAAAAAATGTGTTTAATAAACATGCTTAGCACTTACTTTGGATGTTTTTAATTTGTGAAATTCTCCAAATACATGTACATTTGTGTTGCAGCATTTTATATCCATTTTTTAAACACTTATTAATGTTTTCACCAATCGAAGTTTGCATCATTTTTAAAATGTTAGTATTATACTGTTTGTGTTTTGTTGCTCAAATACTGATGTATACACATATCCTTTTATTGAATAATCTGTGCAACAGTACATATATTTAAATTATATCATAATTGTGTTGTATTACCAACAAAGACCGGTATACGGATCTCCTGGTAGATTAGGATAGCGACACCTTACTTAGTTGAATACACATTCTGTCATTATCTCTCTTAGAATTCTAACAACACTCTCATCTACGTGGTCCCTTTTCATTAATCTAGCCTTTATAACAAGATACTCAGTTTTGCGCCAAGCATTTCTTCTGTCGAGCATTGTATCTTACCCTTCTTTAAATTCTATTTTTGGCATGTGGTCTTGACCCACTTCCAAGCCATGATTGTTCATGTGTAATCACACATGATTACATGGAGAACAAAAGCGATGGTACAAAAGAAACATCTACATTTGTCATCAAATCTGTTTCTGTAACATCGTTAATTGAAAAAAAACTTGAGCATCATGTTCCTGCTTTCTTGAATTGAATTAATTGGTAGCTCATGTTGCACATTGTCATTATTTTGCTGTTCTTCTGGTGATTTTTTTATTTCAATAACATTCCAATTGTAATGATTGAGCTGTAAGTTTTTGCTCTTCGTTAACTAATAATGTTTTGGATGTATCCATCACACACAAAATAAAAATATAACACGTTTTCATCAACTTCTAAAACATATCACTTCACTGCATTTTATTAAAATGCCGCCAAGACCAGTATGGTGGAGTTCAATTTATATAGGTTGATCAACTATTTCTTTTATTATTTTGAGCATTTAAATAACATAAAATAAACATATTTAGAGATGACTTGCGAGTAATTAGATTACGCATATGTTTGTTTAGAATGCTTGATGAGAAATGAATAAAACAAATGGGAATAAAACAAATGGGAAAATAAAAATGCAGAAATGGATCCTCTACCTTACTTGTAATGGAATTGTCCAATTATGATACAGGCTAATTGGGCCAGTAGAACATGATCCATACAATGCAACCTTATCTAAGCTGTTGACATATATATACTCATTATGTCTGGTATTTGTGAATCAGTGTTGCTGTATACAGATTACACATTCATATATCCTAATGGATGACAATTTGTCAAGGAAAAAAATAAAATAAAAGTGCTCAAAAGAAAAACAGATCAATTTGGCTGAATTATGTGTTCCTGTTTTAGAATAATAAAACTAATGAATATCATAAATACAGTTATTGTGTACATGTTTAGTGTATGAGACATACAAGTCTACATGTATTTAATCACTTGGAAGATAAAATTATGTCGTATCTGTTTAAAACTCATGGGAATTACTAACAATCAACAGGTCAACAATGTGTTTTCTGTCGGCTGCTGCAATCCCAATCTATTTTTAGCTAACACTGTATTGCCACTCACTGATAATACACACACACAGCAGAGTTAATTTACATCCGAAGGTCTCATCGGATGTTGGGTCTTTAAAGAACATAAAATTAACATATTTAGAGATGACTTGCGAGTAATTAGATTACGCATATGTTTGTTTAGAATGCTTGATGTGCAACAGTACATATATAAAAATTATATCACAATTGTGTTGTATTACCAACAAAGACCGGTATACGGCTCTCCTGGTAGGTTAGGATAGCGAAACCTTACTAAGTTGAATACACATTCTGTCATTATCTCTCTTAGAATTCTAACAACACTCTCATCTACGTGGTCCCTTTTCATTAATCTAGCCTTTCTAACAAGATACTCAGTTTTGCGCCGAGCATTTCTTCTGTCACCCTTCTTTAGAGATGACTTGCGAGTAATTGGATTACGCATATGTGTGTTTAGAATGTTTGATGAGAAATGAATAAAACAAATGGGAAAATACAAATGCAGAAATGGATCCTCTACCTTACTTGTAATGGAATTGTCCAATTATGATACAGGCTAATTGGGCCAGTAGAACATGATCCATACAATGCAACCTTATCAAAGATGTTGACATATATATACTCATTATGTCTGGTATTTGTTGATAAGTGTTGCTGTATACAGATTACACATTTATTAAACATATACTAATGGATGACAATTTGTCAAGGAAAAAAATAAAATGAAAGTGCTCAAAAGAAAAACAGATCAATTTGGCTGAATTATGTGTTTTAGAATAATGAAACTAATGAATATCATAAATACAGTTATTGTGGACATGTTTAGTGTATGAGACATACAAGTCTATATGTATTTAATTACTTTGAAGAGAAAATTATGTCGTATCTGTTTAAAACTCATGGGAATTACTAACAATCAACAGGTCAACAATGTGTTTTCTGTCGTCTGCTGCAGTCCCAATCTATTTTTAGCTAACACTGTATTGCCACTCACTGATAATACACACACACAGCAGAGTTAATTTACATCCGAAGGTCTGATCGGATGTTGGGTCTTTAAGACAATCTTCTATGAGTAATGCATGACCATTGTTTTGTTATCATTAGAAACAGGGAAACGCTTGTTAGCGTTTATTGACACTTGGTGTAAATAACGCTGATGCTGATATTTCATGCTTATACTATAGATATGTAAATAAGGTTTATAATTTTTCACTTAATAAACATGTGTCTTACAATTAACTTTGGATGCCATATATTCAGATGCAGGTTAACAGATAAAGGTTAAATTAAAATGAAAGGTGTTGCAGTGACAATGTCAAAATGCATGTCCTATATTTTGGTATAAAGTCAGTGAACTCAAAAGCAGATCAATATCCTACTCTGTTTGCAGACAGTTTACCGATGTGACGTATATTTGAAAACTATGTCAACATTTTAATTTTAAAGAGAGTGAGAGAGACGGGAGGATACAGAGTAAATCTGGATTGTTGTGTTTCGAAAATCTACATTGTATAGATGTACATGTACTGCGGCGGACTTATTTTGAAAGAACATACATTATACTAGTAGTATTGAGTTGATAAGTGTTCCGAGGAGAATCTACTCGCTATCTTTTTGCCTTCAAAAGGCATTTGCTTTTATCATTTGCAGATGACGGTTGTTGAAGAGGAAACTGGAAGACAAAATGGTGTCTATATCACTAGACAAGAAAATGGCACTAACATCAGTTGACGATAATGCGTAAAAACACAGACATTATAAGTTGATGGATGCTCCCTGAAATGGATGCTTTGTGTTAATGAAGGCGTATACAACAAAAGCAATAATAACCTTATACCGGTCTGTGTATTATTATATCATGAGTGATTTTTATGCAGTATCAGTATGTCTAGTAGCGTATATTGTCAGGACGCTCCGGCTGAATGATTTTCTGGCGGATTTACGGGATTTAAAAATCTAAAGCTTGTCCGCACAACCTCTAAGTTTTTCATCCAATTTTCATGACACTTCATAGGAAGTATGTTTAGTAGTGCATATTGTCAGGACGTTCCAGTTGACTGATTTTTTGGCGGAGTTCTGGAACGTTCATTTTTTTTTAATCTTAAGCTTGTCTGCTCAAATCCTACGCTTTTCATGAAACTTCATAGGAAATATCAGTATGATTTCTAATAGAGCATATTGTCAGGACGTTCCGGCTAAATGATTTTTGACGAAGTTACGAGACTTTGATGTTTTCCGAATCTAAAGCTTGTCCGCTCGACTACTCCTATGTTTTTCATCTGATTTTCACGAAACTTTATAGAAAGTATCAGTGTGAAGTCTAGTAGCGCTTGTTATCAGGACATTCCAGTTGAATGATTTTTGGCAGTTCTGGAACTTTTTCGTCCAGAAAACTTCATAGAAAGTACCAGTATGATGTCTAGTAGGACATAATATCAGGCTATTCCGTTGAATGATTCTAAACATGTCTGTTTTTCAGATGTAAAGCATTTCCGTTCAACCCTAAATTACTTCATCTAATTTTCATGAAACTTGGTAGGAAGAATCAATTCGATGTCTAGTAGCATACAGTATACTGTACTGTATAGGCGTTTCAGTTAAAAACATTTTTTGCTGAGTTTTGGGACTTTGAAGTTTTTTTAATATAAAGTTTGTCCACTCAACTCCTCCTAATTTGTTATCCAATTGTTTTTCACGTGTACCTTTATTCTGCCAGCAGCCATCGGTTATACCGATTTCTTGTCTTTAACAATTACACGGGGTTTTACGGCGCACTAACACAAGAAAGGTTATATGGTGCCAAACAGGAATGAACATGCCAGGATCATCCTCCATCTACACTGAGATAAAATAAAGGTCAAAAGTAACACAACATAAACAACATTGTTGCCAACCAACTCTAATAAGAATGCCAATCTATTACATTCTAGACAAGATATGTGTGTCAGTGATAAAGAGAATATCATGTTAGTAATAAGCCTGATCCTATCCAGTTTATCAGATGAGGCTGAGGAAAAATGAAGTCCGAGGCTGTGCCGAAGGCTTCATTTTTTTCGTTCCGAACCTGATAATCTGGATACGATCAGGCACTAACATGATATTCTATTCATCATGTTGATCGTTTAAAATCAGTTAATTTACCTTTTTCCGTTCAAAACTACCCAGACGTCATCAAATATACCCCCGACGTCATTAAAAGAGGTGCTGACGCCATCAAAAGAAGTACACCTGACACGATCAGAACGTAACTGCCGAGATAAGGTTTTATCTCAGGCACCCTGTTTCTCGGCAGAATTGTGCAGATCGACATGATAAAAAACATGTTATGCTACGTTATAAATCTAAGTGTACAAAGAGGAATAATTTTGTCTTTCCTCAAGCTAAACATAGAGTTACAGTATGGTTCTTGTGATCTGCACATTCTCCAGTTCCATCAGTAGCTTTCAAGTTATGCTAGGGACAAGAATGGTAAGTATAAAATTAGAAAGGGTAATATCTTCAATCTGAATGAGAGTTATGATACTTGCGCACTGCACTTCATCTTATTTCCCTCTACAGGGGCGTAGCTAGATGCAGGCCCGACTTTTTCTAGTGGGGTCCGGGCATACTTCCTTGGAAAATTTTGAAAATGTAGGACGTCTCCTTTGCGTTTTGGCATATATTTAGATATAAAAAGCAAAATCACATCTAAATTCAACAAATGCATACACTATTAAGATCTATTTCATCGTTATATTTTTTCAACCAGGCATGTGAACATTATGTGCAGGCCCGTGCCTTTTGGCCTAATAGGTAGCTACGCTACTGCTCTATCATTATTTTAAGTTTCATTCCAATTCCAGAGGTAGTTTTCATTTTGTGAACCAGAATTTGGCAGTACCGTAACTCTATATTGAACAAAGATAGTTATGGTTATTGCTCTGTGCGCCTTGTCTCTATCATTTTGTTTAGTTTCAGTTTTCAAGTTATGCTCTGGACAAAAATCTGGACGGATCAAAGGACGGACAAAGCAGTGACTACATGCTCTTCAGCGTGGAGATAAAGATCACAGATCTGAATAAATACACACAAAAACAGATAATAAAATGAAGAATGTTTATTTGCAATTTACAATTTGCATTTCTTCTTTTTGAATCCACATAATGCTTTCTCTTTGATTAAAAAGCAAAATAACAAACGACCATTTATAACTTATTTAAAGGGATGACGCAAACCTTTTAAGTAACGGCCATACTATCTCTTTAAAGCAACCACCATCACATCTGTGAACACGGCAAGTATAATAAGACTAACTAGTTACTGTGTCCAGGACTATAACATGACTGTAGCAGTGTGCCAGTGTAACAGTTAATAAAATGATAACATAATTCATGTTACAACATTTGTCCTGTAACTGTTGCAACATGACAACATGCTTCCTGTATTTGTCCTGTAACTGTTGCAACACGACAACATAATTACTGTTACCTTTGTCCTGTAACTGTTGCAACATGACAGGAATAATGTTGTCATTTTGTGACAGGAATTATGTTGTCATTTTGTGACAAGAATTATGTTGTCATTTTGTGACAGGAATTATGTTGTCATTTCATGACAGGAATTATGTTGTCATTTTGTAACAGAAATCATGTTGTCATTTTGTAACAGGAATCATGTTGTCATTCCATAACAGGAATTATGTTGTCATTTCATTATGTTATCATTTTGTAACAGGAATTATGCAGTCATTTTGTAACAGGCATTATATTGTCACTTTGTAACAGGAATTTTGTTGTCATTTTGTAAAAGGAATTATGTGGTCATGTTGTAAAGAAATAATGTTGTTCTTATGTAGCATTTATTAATGTTGTTACAATGTAACAGTTACATTAATTATGTGGTCATTTTGTACCAATGTGGTCATTTTGTAACAGAAATTATGTTGTCATTATGTAACAGGAATTATGTTGTCATGTTGTAAAGGAATAATGTTGTTAATTTACATGAATTATGTTGTTATCATGTAACAGTTAAGTAATTATGCTGTCATTTTGTAACAGTTACATTAATTATGTGGTCATTTTGAAACAGTTATAACAGTTATGTTGTTATGATCTAAACTGGGCATCTACTAGAATTCTCAGAAACCATACCTGACAGTGACATGCATTAATAACATTTCTGTATAATAAATAACGCGAGAGATCACTGAAATTATTTGGTCCAAACCAGTTGGTCTTGAACATGAAATTAAGTATGACGTCCACGATGTCTCGTATACATAATTTCGTATTATCAGCTGATTATAAAAAGCAACAAAATAGTTCAAATCAAAATAAACCTTGTGTTAAATTAGTTTACAAGTACAGCTGTACCTATACTTTTCGATACAAATATAATCTGATTGGCAAACAGTGCAGTGTTCTTGTTTGTGTGTTTTAGGAATGGTTTGGGGCCTTTACAACTCGAAAAATAGCGACGGTTACCATACATTTATACAGAGTAATTTATTTTCTTCTTTAAATTCAAAACACATAAAAGCTTAATGGTTCTTTATATTTCTGTAGCTCCCACCAACAAGAATGGATTTCGAATTTTAACTCCACATTATCACATAAATAATCATTGTTTATAAATACAAAATCAATCAAGTTTTCTTCAAAGGTTTTTCTCGAGATTGCAAACATACATCAGACAACTTCCTGATACAACAAAAACATACAACAAATTAGCAACAGAAGCACCCTATAATAACCCGTTAATGCTTTAATGCCGTCGGATATCACCCGTAGATACAATGAGGCAAATAAAAAAATAATAACGAAAAACACATTAATGCTGCTTTATAAAAGCAAAGATGGCTATTCTTATGGATGGCAGGAGGTACCGTACAGTACTGGGTCCGTATTCTGGATGGCAGGAGGTGCCGTACAGTACTGGGTCCGTATTCTGGATGGCAGGAGGTGCCGTACAGTACTGGGTCCGTATTCTGGATGGCAGGAGGTGCCGTACAGTACTGGGTCCGTATTCTGGAATAACCCTCATGTGTCGGTGCGCCGTAAAACTGAATTCAATTCAATGTTCTTTTAAAAGTAAAAGACTGCTTGACTAAAAATTCAAAATGGCCACTCCAAAAACCATAAGTGGTATCGATTTGGAACCATTACTAAAATGACTGGCATGACATGTTGTTGGTCCTAAATGAAATTTATTTTGATCCGACGTCAAGCATGACATTCAGTGGCCATCTTTGTTTACATTAGTGTTACATAGAAAAAACGTGACGACGACACCTCTGAATCTACCTGATGCATAGCTGTCAAGGCCCAGTGGAAGACGAGTGTAAGATGGGGCCCCGATATACTAAATTTTATTTAAAAATTTGCAGACAAAAACATTTTGGTAAAATTTTCAGAATGTGCAAGAACGTTAAATGTATGTGTGTGAGCGTGATTTGACAAAAGGATGCAGGTGTCTCATGTCCAGTGTGTGACTTTACAGGTATGGATTTTCATGAAACTTTCGCAGGATGTGCGGCAGATGCTCTACCACTAATCCTCATCATATATGAATTGACACAATTAGGTGCAAAAGTCGAACAGGAAATGTAGCATTCAGAGCACTGACTCACCCCATACAACAATCACATATAAAGATATATATTTAAAAGCAAGGTGTAAGACATCAACAACAGAGAGTTCACAATATCATATGGGTAACACCATGGAACGGTCTGGCTTAATTTTGCATTGTGGGCACTCTAGTCCCTCCATATTTGTGTATACAGTCAAACCTGGATTAAGAGACCGCTCAGAGGAAAGACCAAAAGTGGTCTCTTAATACAGGTTGTCTCTTAAAACAGGATCTAACATTGTTCGATTTTTTATGAAATATTAAGAGAAATACAGTACTAATGTTATAGAAAGTTACGAAAAACAGAATGTATTAAAATGAATGCTTTACATTGTAGGTATATTGTATTATTTCATATATATATGGGGTATCTTGTAAAGGAATAATAAACACTTATGCAACTAAGACAACTTTAATTTATGTTTTTAATTTAAGTGTATACGAAATATAAACATGTGAAATAGATCATGAAATAGATAATCAAACACAAAACAAACAAACAACACAGTTTGATCATAAAGAGTGTTTCACACAACACAGATAAAAGCATAGATAATAGCACACAAAGACAGTTTGTTATTCTGCAATTAACTTGTTTAAAGCATTTTATGCCATTGTATTTTTAAAAAAAGAATCTCTTTGAAAGAATGTGTTTGATTGTATAACGGGCACGTTTTCTGTCACCAGACACATTGTTCTCAAAATTCACTAAACCTCCGATTTTCGTTTTAATATGTTCTGAATTTGTGTTTTACTGACACCTAACTCGTCTACTATTTTACGCGCACTTTTCGATTTACTACGTTCAATCACATTAATCCACTCGTCTAACGTTAACACTTTACGCTTCGACATGATTTCAATAACTTTATTTATTGTAATCAGCTGTTAAAAATAGCGAGTAAATATATTACTGTTGCCATCACCTGATATAAACAAAGTATTATGTTATAGTAGTATAAGGTTTTATTTTTCCTCGCCGTTGGCAACTAGGCCTTTTGGCGAGGTTTTCAATAGTAGTTTATTTATAATAATCTTAGTAGTTTAATGCTTATCAATCACGCACGGGTGGCAGGATCCAAGCAGACGCAAGACATGGCAATAGATGGTTTGCAGGGACACAAGAAGATTAACTTGGCAGAGGCTGAGTGATGGGGACACAGGTGGAATAAGCTCATGTTGGTCTATTTTATATATAAAATTAAATCGAGGATTATAAATAATAATTTTATTTTCCAGCGCCAGCGCGTCACCATTTCTTAAAAATGATTTAACTTAATATGTACATATATACATAATCCATGTTGTGTCTGCTTCATGCTCCCTTCCAAAGGGAATGGACTCCTATAATTATAAACATATAATGTTAAAAAAGAAATCGTTAAAATGTCCAGTGTTGTTAGTAAGACATCACTCCAAATCTCTCAATATAAAATAATTCAATATGAGTTTTACGCTTATGAGAGCAAAAACGTTAAATGGAGTGTGTCCCTCCGCCAAAGCCACGGGGAGGCCACACTGGGGAGGGCATGAAGCAGAGGTATACATAGGTTTTACATGTTAACATTATGTACCCCGTTATCCCGATGTGTGCGTCAGATCAAACTAAAAATAGCATCTTCCCAGCTGTTGATATAAAATCAATGTGAAGTAATAAGCATATATAAAACTAAATAGGACAGCCAGGAATTTCTATTAACTTAACTGTTGATATAAAACAACCAAATATTAAAATCACACACCGGGGCTGGTGGGGTCATACAAAGTAGTGTTACATGGAATTATACGACATAAGGGAGTGGGGGTGGGGGGGGGGGGGGGGGGGGGGGGGGATATGTAACTTAGTAATATTATTGTTTATAAGATAAACATTTAGGACATTTTTAGGACATATCCAATATTTAATAAGCATCTCCATGACACCAAAAGTATAGGGTTGACCCCACACTCATCCTGTCATGGAGTCCTATCAAAAGTCAGCTAGACATGTCCACGGCGCCATGAGGTAGGGCAGTCCCCAAACTCACTTAGTCGTGGCGCATTATATTTATAAAAGTATGTGATTGGTCCTGGACCGTTGTGCCTGCGTTGTCATCCGACTCAAAAATCGCCCCAACGCGTCCACCGGATCAGTCCCATATTATAACTGTATCAATTAAGTAGTTTATAATATTCATGTGAAGAATAACGTACGTCTCTGTGTTGACTACCACCCATAGAGCCAGTACAGCGACCGTCTAACCAGGTGGCAGTCAGTATTGAGTATGACCCTAATTTAGTCTACTATATAAGTAGACTATGTTATTCTTAAGAAGTTTATATATTATGATGTTACCTACGTAGACTAATAAGTAATCATATGACGTTTATATAATGTTAAATACGACGATTATCTGCACTCTAATAGAAAGGGTTTACAATTTGGTAAAATTATACTGAATAAACGAATTTAAATCAAACCATCAGTGTTTTCGAGCCCAGCAGACAAAACATACAAGCTAATCCACTGGGCCGTCCAACATTGTAGTTTAGTCTAAATCTTCTTTTCAAATTGTGTGCCCAGGATGAAAGAACTGAGAGCGCTAAATACTTGAACTCTATGTTTTTTGATAGGATCTAAAATGTTAGTTAAATTAAAGGGTAATGATAAGTTTAGCAATTTTAATTTTAAGATATCTCTCTGTATTTCAAACTGACTACAATCTAGTAAATAATGTTCTGTAGTAAAATGGACTAGGCAGTTAGGACAATCCTTATGAAGGTCGTTAATTATGTGGCTGCCTAAACTAGCCGGTAATAGATTGTACCCCATTCTCAGTCTTGTAATTACTTTATCGATAAGCCTATTGGTAGAAAATGGTTCCTGAATTTTGAAGTTTGTTTTAAGTCTAGAGAAAGTATGGAACTTGTTAATTTGATTAGTTAAATAATGATCTACTTTGTTGTTTATTATTTTCCGAATTTGTGAGTAAATTTCAGTATGTCCTAAAGGGATTGGTTTGTCAACGGCAGTGGTGTTCAAGCCTGATTTGGTCGGCTTTTTCGTTACCGACTATACCAACATGAGCCGGGCAACACTCTATTATGTTATCCAAACACTACGTCGTATAAATATAACTCCATCAATATTAAGTAGGGCATTTGACAGTACTGACCAATCCCATCTCCGTATAAAAATAAACTTTTGAGTATTAATGAACAATTCAACCTTCCAATGTAACGCTCCCAATCATCGATGTTTTCCACATCAAGCATTCGAAGGTGATAATTGGTATTGCAACTTATAAATTGGTACGTATATTTGATATACCCTACAGGGGAATGATTACAAAGGCTAATTAGGGTATTGTTGAATTTATGTTTGATCTCGTTTCTGTGTGAATTACCGATAGCTAAACTGTTGTTGTTGTTTTTTCAGTTTGATTTTCTGAAGAAAAAAATGGCGGTCGCTAATTAATCCTAAAATTGGTCTTTTGGTAAGAAAATATGCGGTCGTTGGTCGCGTTAGACAGGTGGTCGCTTAATACAGTATCAATTAATAGCCAAAGTCGTCGGGGGGATTCAAAGTGGTCTCTTATGGCAGATGGGCGCTTAAACCAGGTGGTCTGATGACCAGGTTTGACTGTATATTTAATAAAAAGCATCCAATATTTCCATAATGTTTCTTTGAACTTTATACTGAACTCTGAAGTAAATACTGAACCAAATACTGATAAAAATAACAACCCCTAAAAGGCTGTATTTATACTGTCATAGAACATCCTAGAACACCCTAGAAACCTTAAGATAAACATTTTATTTAAATAACCTTGAATGACAGAATCAACATAAACATCATATGACGTTTATCATAAATATCTTATTTACCCACCTAGAAACTTCTGTATGTTACTAATTTTAAATGAATGACTTTGGATGACACAATAACATGTCAACATCATCATTATAAACACCCATGCAAACAGTTCAGTTTAGGTATATATTGAAAGCTCAAAACATAGTTGTCAATTTTTATTCTGAACGACTTTTTCACATGTTTTTCAGGAGGAACAAAGTCAAAACCAAGACAAATGACTTTTATCACCACGGTATCTTAAACTGGCTAGTCTGGCCAGTGTTAATTCACTACATGCACAGTTGCAGCTAAATGGTGCTATTAATGTCAAAGCTTTAGAGGTATTGTTTTTATTATGAAAGTGCAGAGGTCATATTTAAAGACCCAACTGGGGTATATAAGGGAGGTAATGGCTGGGGGTGGTTTCCCTTGTATATTTGAACCTGTTTCATGTCAGGGACACTTTTTCTTCAAAAAATCATAAAAAACAGTTATAGTTATCTTTCAAAAAATATATGCTTGCAGTTTAATTGATTTTCTTTCATTATTATGAAAATAGTGTTATATGGTTCTTTCTGATTTCCATAATTAAAAAAATCATCAAACCAAAATTTCAAATTTCAAATTCATGGGAGGAGCTAAGTATTCATGAAATCATGTGACTCCGTTGTTTGTAAACAAATGAACAAGAAACACATGGTAGTATGCTATTGCTGTATAGGTTAGTAAAAAATGTGTTTAATAAACATGCTTAGCACTTACTTTGGATGTTTTTAATTTGTGAAATTCTCCAAATACATGTACATTTGTGTTGCAGCATTTTATATCCATTTTTGAAACACTTATTAATATTTTCACCAATCGAAGTTTGCATCATTTTTAAAATGTTAGTATTATACTGTTTGTGTTTTGTTGCTCAAATACTGATGTATACACATATCCTTTTTTTGATTGATCTGTGCAACAGTACATATATTAAAATTATATCACAATTGTTTTGTATTACCAACAAAGACCGGTATACGGCTCTCCTGGTAGGTTAGGATAGCGAAACCTTACTAAGTTGAATACACATTCTGTCATTATATCTCTTAGAATTCTAACAACACTCTCATCTACGTGGTCCCTTTCCATTAATCTAGCCTTTCTAACAAGATACTCAGTTTTGCGCCGAGCATTTCTTCTGTCACCCTTCTTTAAATTCTATTTTTGGCATGTGGTCTTGACCCACTTCCAAGCCATGATTGTTCATGTGTAATCACAAATGATTACATGGAGAACAAAAGCAATGGTACAAAAGAAACATCTACATTTGTCATCAAATCTGTTTCTGTAACATCGTTAATTGATAAAACTTGAGCATCATGTTCCTGCTTTCTTCAATTGAATTAATTGGTAGCTCATGTTGCACATTGTCATTATTTTGTTGTTCTTCTGGTGATTTTTTTATTTCAATAAAATTCCAATTGTAATGGTTGAAATTAAAGAGCTTCATCTGTAAGTTTTTGCTCTTCGATTACTAATAATGTTTTGGATGTATCCATCACACACAAAATAAAAAATATAACACGTTTTCATCAACTTCTAAAACATATCACTTCACCGCATTTTATTAAAATGCCGCCAAGATCAGTATGGTGGAGTTCAATTTATATAGGTTGATCAACTATTTCTTTTATCATTTTGAGCATTTAAATAACATAAAATAAACATATTTAGAGATGACTTGCGAGTAATTAGATTACGCATATGTGTGTTTAGAATGTTTGATGAGAAATGAATAAAACAAATGGGAAAATACAAATGCAGAAATGGATCCTCTACCTTACTTGTAATGGAATTGTCCAATTATGATACAGGCTAATTGGGCCAGTAGAACATGATCCATACAATGCAACCTTATCAAAGATGTTGACATATATATACTCATTATGTCTGGTATTTGTTGATAAGTGTTGCTGTATACAGATTACACATTTATTAAACATATACTAATGGATGACAATTTGTCAAGGAAAAAAATAAAATGAAAATGCTCAAAAGAAAAACAGATCAATTTGGCTGAATTATGTGTTTTAGAATAATAAAACTAATGAATATCATAAATACAGTTATTGTGTACATGTTTAGTGTATGAGACATACAAGTCTACATGTATTTAATTACTTGGAAGAGAAAATTATGTCGTATCTGTTTAAAACTCATGGGAATTACTAACAATCAACAGGTCAACAATGTGTTTTCTGTCGTCTGCTGCAGTCCCAATCTATTTTTAGCTAACACTGTATTGCCACTCACTGATAATACACACACACACAGCAGAGTTAATTTACATCCGAAGGTCTGATCGGATGTTCTTTAAGACAATCTTCTATGAGTAATGCATGACCATTGTTTTGTTATCATTAGAAACAGGGAAACGCTTGTTAGCGTTTATTGACACTTGGTGTAAATAACGCTGATGCTGATATTTCATGCTTATACTATAGATATGTAAATAAGGTTTATAATTTTTTACTTAATAAACATGTGTCTTACAATTAACTTTGGATGCCATATATTCAGTTGCAGGTTAACAGATAAAGGTTAAATTAAAATGAAAGGTGTTGCAGTGACAATGTCAAAATGCATGTCCTATATTTTGGTATAAAGTCATTGAACTCAAAAGCAGATCAATATCCTACTCTGTTTGCAGACAGTTTACCGATTTGACGTATATTTGAAAACTATGTCAACATTTTAATTTTAAAGAGAGTGAGAGAGACGGGAGGATACAGAGTAAATCTGGATTGTTGTGTTTCGAAAATCTAAATTGTATAGATGTACATGTACTGCGGCGGACTTATTTTGAAAGAACATACATTATACTAGTAGTATTGAGTTGATAAGTGTTCCGAGGAGAATCTACTCGCTATCTTTTTGCCTTCAAAAGGCACTTGCTTTTATCATTTGCAGATGACGGTTGTTGAAGAGGAAACTGGAAGACAAAATGGTGTCTATATCACTAGACAAGAAAATGGCACTAAAATCAGTTGACGATAATGCGTAAAAACACGGACATTATAAGTTGATGGATGCTCCCTGAAATGGATGCTTTGTGTTAATGAAGGCGTATACAACAAAAGCAATAATAACCTTATATCGGTCTGTGTATTATTATATCATGAGTGATTTTTATGCAGTATCAGTATGTCTAGTAGCGTATATTGTCAGGACGCTCCGGCTGAATGATTTTCTGGCGGATTTACGGGATTTAAAAATCTAAAGCTTGTCCGCACAACCTCTAAGTTTTTCATCCAATTTTCATGACACCTCATAGGAAGTATGTTTAGTAGTGCATATTGTCAGGACGTTCCAGTTGACTGATTTTTGGCGGAGTTCTGGAACGTTCAATTTTTTTTAATCTTAAGCTTGTCTGCTCAACTCCTACGCTTTTCATGAAACTTCATAGGAAATATCAGTATGATTTCTAATAGAGCATATTGTCAGGACGTTCCGGCTAAATGATTTTTGACGAAGTTACGAGACTTTGATGTTTTCCGAATCTAAAGCTTGTCCGCTCTACTACTCCTATGTTTTTCATCTGATTTTCACGAAACTTTATAGAAAGTATCAGTGTGAAGTCTAGTAGCGCTTGTTATCAGGACATTCCAGTTGAATGATTTTTGGCAGTTCTGGAACTTTTTTGTCCAGAAAACTTCATAGAAAGTACCAGTATGATGTCTAGTAGGACATAATATCAGGCTATTCCGTTGAATGATTCTAAACATGTCTGTTTTTCAGATGTAAAGCATTTCCGTTCAACCCTACATTACTTCATCTAATTTTCATGAAACTTGGTAGGAAGTATCAATTCGATGTCTAGTAGCATACAGTATACTGTACTGTATAGGCGTTTCAGTTAAAACATTTTTTTGCTGAGTTTTGGGACTTTAAAGTTTTTTAAATATAAAGTTTGTCCACTCAACTCCTCCTAATTTGTTATCCAATTGTTTTTCACGTGTACCTTTATTCTGCCAGCAGCCATCGGTTATACCGATTTCTTGTCTTTAACAATTACACTGGGTTTTACGGCGCACTAACACAAGAAAGGTTATATGGTGCCAAACAGGAATGAACATGCCAGGTTCATCCTCCATCTACACTGAGATAAAATAAAGGTCAAAAGTAACACAACATAAACAACATTGTTGCCAACCAACTCTAATAAGAATGCCAATCTATTACATTCTAGACAAGATATGTGTGTCAGTGATAAAGAGAATATCATGTTAGTAATAAGCCTGATCCTATCCAGTTTATCAGATGAGGCTGAGGAAAAATGAAGTCCGAGGCTGTGCCGAAGGCTTCATTTTTTTCGTTCCGAACCTGATAATCTGGATACGATCAGGCACTAACATGATATTCTATTTATCATGTTGATCGTTTAAAATCAGTTAATTTACCTTTTTCCGACGTTTTTTTCCGTTCAAAACTACCCAGACGTCATCAAATATACCCCCGACGTCATTAAAAGAGGTGTTGACGTCATCAAAAGAAGCACACCTGACACGATCAGAACGTAACTGCCGAGATAAGGTTTTATCTCAGGCACCCTGTTTCTCGGCAGAATTGTGCAGATCGACATGATAAAAAACATGTTATGCTATGTTATAAATCTAAGTGTACAAAGAGGAATAATTTTGTCTTTCCTCAAGCTAAACATAGAGTTACAGTATGGTTCTTGTGATCTGCACATTCTCCAGTTCCATCAGTAGCTTTCAAGTTATGCTAGGGACAAGAATGGTAAGTATAAAATTAGAAAGGGTAATATCTTCAATCTGAATGCGAGTTATGATACTTGCGCACTGCACTTCATCTTATTTCCCTCTACAGGGGCGTAGCTAGATGCAGGCCCGACTTTTTCTAGTGGGGTCCGGGCATACTTCCTCGGAAAATTTTGGAAATGTAGGACGTCTCCTTTGCGTTTTGGCATATATTTAGATATAAAAAGCAAAATCACATCTAAATTCTACAAATGCATACACTATTAAGATCTATTTCATCGTTATATTTTTCAACCAGGCATGTGAACATTATGTGCAGGCCCGTGGCTTTTGGCCTAATAGGTAGCTACGCTACTGCTCTATCATTATTTTAAGTTTCATTCCAATTCTAGAGGTAGTTTTCATTTTGTGAACCAGAATTTGGCAGTACCGTAACTCTATATTGAACAAAGATAGTTATGGTTATTGCTCTGTGCGCCTTGTCTCTATCATTTTGTTTAGTTTCAGTTTTCAAGTTATGCTCTGGACACAAATCTGGACGGATCAAAGTACGGACAAAGCGGTGACTACATGCTCTTCAGCGTGGAGATAAAGATCACAGATCTGAATAAATACACACAAAAACAGATAATAAACTGAAGAATGTTTATTTGCAATTTACAATTTGCATTTCTTCTTTTTGAATTCACATGCTTTCTCTTTGATTAAAAAGCAAAATAACATACAACCATAACCTATTTAAAGGGATGACGCAAACCTTTTAAGTAACAGTCATAATATCTCTTGACTATAACATGACTGTAGCAGTGTAACAGTTAATAAAATGATAACATAATTCATGTTACAACATTTGTCCTGTAACTGTTGCAATATGACATCTACTTCCTGTATGTGTCCTGTAACTGTTGCAACATGACAACATGCTTCCTGTATGTGTCCTGTAACTGTTGCTATGTGACATCTACTTCCTGTATGTGTCCTGTAACTGTTGCAACATGACAACATGCTTCCTGTATTTGTCCTGTAACTGTTGCAACAGGACAACATACTTCCTGTATTTGTCCGTTAACTGTTGCAACATGACAACATACTTCCTGTATTTGTCCTGTAACTGTTGCAACACGACAACATGCTTCCTGTATTTGTCCTGTAACTGTTGCAACACGACAACATGCTTCCTGTATTTGTCCTGTAACTGTTGCAACACGACAACATAGTTACTGTTACCTTTGTCCTGTAACTGTTGCAACATGACAGAAATAATGTTGTCATTTTGTGACAGGAATTATGTTGTCATCTTGTGACAGGAATTATGTTGTCATTTTATAACAGGAATTATGTTGTCATTTTGTAACAGAAATCATGTTGTCATTTCATAACAGGAATTATGTTGTCATTTCATTATGTTATCATTTTATAGCAGGAATTATGCAGTCATTTTGTAACAGGCATTATATTGTCACTTTGTAACAGGAATTATGTTGTCATTTTGTAAAAGGAATTATGTGGTCATGTTGTAAAGAAATAATGTTTGTTCTTATGTAGCATTTATTAATGTTGTTACAATGTAACAGTTACATTAATTATGTGGTCATTTTGTACCAATGTGGTCATTTTGTAACAGAAATTATGTTGTCATTATGTAACAGGAATTATGTTGTCATGTTGTAAAGGAATAATGTTGTTAATTTACATGAATTATGTTGTTATGATGTAACAGTTAAGTAATTATGCTGTCATTTTGTAACAGTTACATTAATTATGTGGTCATTTTGTTATAGAAATTATGTTGTCATTATGAAACAGATATAACAATTATGTTGTTATGATCTAAACTGGGCATCTACTAGAATTCTCAGAAACCATACCTGACAGTGACATGCATTAATAACATTTCTGTATAATAAATAACGCGAGAGATCACTGAAATTATTTGGTCCAAACCAGTTGGTCTTGAACATGGAATGAAGTATGACGTCCACGATGTCTCGTATACATAATTTCGTATTATCAGCTGATTATAGAAAGCAACAAAATAATTCAAATCAAAATAAACCTTGTGTTAAATTAGTTTACAAGTACAGCTGTACCTATACTTTTTGATACAAATATAATCTGATTGGCAAACAGTGCAGTGTTCTTGTTTGTGTGTTTTAGGAATGGTTTCGGGCCTTTACAACTCAAAAAAAAGCGACGGTTACCATACATTTATACAGAGTAATTTATTTTCTTCTTTAAATTCAAAACACATAAAAGCTTAATGGTTCTTTATATTTCTGTAGCTCCCACCAACAAGAATGGATTTCGAATTTTAACTCCACATTATCACATAAATAATCATTGTTTATAAATACAAAATCAATAAAGTTTTCTTCAAAGGTTTTTCTTGAGATTGCAAACATACATCAGACAACTTCCTGATACAAACAAAAACATACAACAAATTAGCAACAGAAGCACCCTATAATAAACCGTTAATGCTTTAATGCCGTCGGATATCACCCGTAGATACAATGAGGCAAATAAAAAAATAATAACGGAAAAACACATTAATGCTGCTTTATAAAAGCAAAGATGGCTAATTCTTATGGATGGCAGGAGGTACCGTACAGTACTGGGTCCGTATTCTGGATGGCAGGAGGTGCCGTATAGTACTGGGTCCGTATTCTGGATGGCAGGAGGTGCCGTACAGTACTGGGTCCGTATTCTGGATGGCAGGAGGTACCGTACAGTACTAGGGATGGCAGGAGGTACCGTACAGTACTGGGGATGGCAGGAGGTGCCGTACAGTACTGGGGATGGCAGGAGGTACCGTACAGTACTGGGGATGGCAGGAGGTACCGTACAGTACTGGGGATGGCAGGAGGTGCCGTACAGTACTGGGTCCGTATTCTGGATGGCAGGAGGTGCCGTACAGTACTGGGTCCGTATTCTGGATGGCAGGAGGTGCCGTACAGTACTGGGTCCGTATTCTGGATGGCATGAGGTGCCGTACAGTACTGGGTCCGTATTCTGGATGGCAGGAGGTGCCGTACAGTACTGGGTCCGTATTCTGGATGGCAGGAGGTGCCGTACAGTACTGGGTCCGTATTCTGGATGGCAGGAGGTGCCGTACAGTACTGGGTCCGTATTCTGGATGGCAGGCGGTGCCGTACAGTACTGGGTCTGTATTCTGGATGGCAGGAGGTGCCGTACAGTACTGGGTCCGTATTCTGGATGGCAGGAGGTACCGTACAGTACTGGGTCCGTATTCTGGATGGCAGGAGGTGCCGTACAGTACTGGGTCCATATTCATAAAGCTTCTCAGCAATATCTTCAGCCAAATTTGATCCATTTCTTAAACAACTTTTTCTAATATATTCAAAACATGTTCTTAATATTGCTAATAAGGTTATGGATAAATAAAACCTACAGCTAAATATTAATCTTAAAATAGATAGTTTTAGTGTCCCTGAGAGGTTAAAAAGGATATTTAAAAATATGTAAATATTTTAAAAGTTGACTTAAGTAATATTTTCCACTTAAGACGGGCCCTGGTTCTATCCAGGAAAAGTGGCACGAAAAAAGTGACCGTCATATACAGCCTTACATGTGTTGAAAATGACGTAAAAACACCATACAAAGATGTCTACTGGCTGCAATCTTGAAAATATGATTAAAACAATTTTTCATTTTTGCATTACCGGTACTAAATGTCAAGCTTATCACTTTGGTAAAGGTGTAGTACGTATCAACAGCCTGTCAATATCAATAGCTCTGGCAGTTTTAGAGTAGTGGAGAAATATATTCAACAGTAAATAATACGCAAAAACAATTTGCTTTATACTACATGTATTCTTATAATTAATATTAATAATGATTGAACAATGCAAGTTATATAGAAAATCTAACGAGACACCGTGAGTTTTTAAAAAATCAAGATATAGGGTGTAACTCGCCCTTAAGTCGAACTTGCCCCTGACTCAGACAGTTATTGATGGTTGAATATCTTTCTCAACTGGAAACGGTCAATAACTGTTACTATGAAAGGGAGGCAATCCAATGATTTCTTTCATTCATAACAACAAAAATTACCCCCAATCTATTGATTTCTCCAGCTAACTTTATAGTCCGACTCAAGGGCAATTATATGTTTGACTTTGGGGCATGTCTAAATATATCTGCCCTGAAGACGAACACTGAAGTCAGGAGTCAATACCCGAACATTTTACACAAGAAGACATATAAAATATGTAATTTATGTAAGGACATTTATATACATACATGAAGAAAAATAATAACAATTTCTTTAATTGAGCTTATGGCAACATCGAAGCAATTTTTATGATCCACTACTGAAGTTGCAAAATACGTCCGACTCAAGGACGAATTATGGTGAGTGCAAAAAGTATGACGTAATCCCAGTAAAAACGCTGGTACCGCTAAACAGTTGACATCGAATGATACATTCAACACTGAGGAAGAAACCAGATGTTTCAGAAAGCAGGAGCATGAACATAAACAGACAGAGGTGCCAGGAACCAATAACCTGTCCGACTCAGGGGCGAGTTACGCCTATGTCCCTTAAAGAAACAACACTGTATTATAAAGCATATTTAAGCACAATTTAATGTAGTGCTTAAGGTTAATTGAATTGAATTGGGCTTTTACGGTGCACAAACACAAGAAAGGTTATATGGTGCAAAACAGGGATGAACATGCCAGGCTCATCCTCCATTTACATCTAGATCAAATATGGAGAATGGGCCTAAAACCTTTTAACCTGCAGAACTGCAAAGTTGCTGAAATTCTATTATAGACACTCCATTTACGATGGAGCCACGTTTCCACATTTGCATATGCAGTGTCATGAAGGAAACTTTGGAGCATGATTTTTTTTTTGATAAAATGAAAATGAAGGGTGGGTTCTACCCTTCTGCCTCTAGCGGGATTTGCAGTGGTTGTATTCTACCCTGGCAACCACACAGGGGTGCTTAAGGTTAAAAAAAAAAATCTGTTCATAAATCATTGATACAATGTATCATCTATATTATAGATAACAAAATTAAATACACTTCAAATAAATTTTCATGTTAATAATGGAAAAATAAATGTTTTGTTTTAATATTTTAAGTCTGATGTATCAAATATCTCTACTATCAATTATATAAACAATATTTTGACATTTCTAAAATATCAGTCTACAAAATTTAATTGTACATGATAGAATTGAAATGAATTTTCATGTTAATACTTGAAAAATAAGTATTTTTGTCTCGTTTTTAAAAACTGAAAATTGAAAATCATTGATGCAATGAATGAACTATTTGTAAACAATATAGTTTTGACATTTTGAAATGGCAGTTTACACAATTTAATTGTCCATGACACAATTCAACTGAATTAAATGTTAAAACTACCAAAAGAATATTTTTAAGTATTGTTTTAAATTCAACACAATTCGAATGAATTTTATTGTTAATATTGAAAAAACAGATCTTTACGTCTTGTTTAAAATATTTAAAGTCATTGATGCAATGAATCAGCTATCTTATACCAGTATATGGATTCATATAAACAGTCTAGCATTGACATAACAGTTTACACAATTTAATTGTACAGGATCAAATTTAAAATTCAGTTTTGAGTCAATACTGTAAAATGTAATTCAATGAATATTCAATTAAACCCTTAACCCACTACATATATATAATGGACTGTTCTTTCTTTGAATTAAGACCATTCAATTTATGCGACAAAGGGGTGTTATCGGGAAAACGAGTTACTCTCAGGCTGATCTGGGGTCTACAATGGATGCGAAGGCTGTTCTAGTCGTGCTTAGCGGGTAAAGGGTTAATATTGTCAAACCATGTAAATATCAGGATTTCATTTTACCCTATTGCATTTTGTCTTTGGATCTTTGTTATAATTTGGTGCCTTCCTCATTGAATTCTGACCCTCGGGATCACATGGATATTCGTGATGGATTCGAAGACCTACTCTTTTTCACAACTTCAAGAACCAACCTATCTCTGAGTGTCCAATGTCTTTGGTTTGTAGACAGGGGCGTTGGATTTTGGCAGTGGTGGCACACCCTTGATGATGTCTGCCGCTTTCTCTGCCATCATGATAGTTGGACCGTTCAGATTTCCACTCACAACACTTGGCATGATCGATGCGTCAACCACTCGAAGTCCTTCGAGACCTATAACTTTTGTCTCCCGGGTCAACAACTGCCATTGGATCACTGGGCTGGCCCATTTTATTGGTGCAAGACGGGTGATAGGCGCTGTCTGAAAAATTACGAATAAACTCATCCACCTGCGACGGGGATTGCACATCTACTCCTGGTTGAAGCTCACCACCACAGAATTCAGAGAAGGCTTTCTGGGCAAATATTTCCCTGGTCAGTCGTAGGGCATCTCGGAACTCCTGCATGTCCCCTTCAGTTGAGAGGTAGTTGGCTACAATTTTTGGGTGCTCTTTTGGATCTTTCGATTTCAGCTTTAAATATCCCCTACTCGTGGGTCTCATGGTGCCAATGTGCAACTGATACGCATGGCAGTCTCCTGTCTTTCTCCCATGATCTTTCACTACAGCTGGCAGAAAATGGTATTGGAGATCCGGATGCTCAACTCCAGGTCGGCTGCGTATAAACCCGCCAGTTTCCAGATGTGTGGTTGCACCCCACCCGGTACGCGTCAGCCCCCACTGTAAGCCAATCTTCACCATATTATGAGGGAATTTCCACTGGGCTGAGTACAGCGTTATGGGCTGGGTACATTTCTGCTGAACATACAACTCTAAGTGATCTTGTAAGTTTTCGCCAACCCCGGGAAGATGTGCCACGACTGGAATATCAAGCTTTTTTAAATCGTCTGCATTTCCTACACCTGACAGCATTAATAGCTGTGGCGAATTTATAGCACCTCCACTTAAAATCACCTCTTTATTGGCCATTGCTTTTTTGACCTGACCATTCTCCGTATATTCGATTCCTACGGCTCTGTGATTATCAAACAGAACCCTAGTTGTCAGTACTTTTACGTTGGTTTCGAGGTTAGTACGGGATTTTATCGGATGGAGATATGCCTCTGCAGCACTCCACCGCCAACCCTTGTGTATTGTCATGTCCATCCAGCCTACTCCCTCCTGCTGGTACCCATTCATGTCATCTGTGAATGGGTAACCAGCCTGTTGCCCAGCTTCTATGAAAGCAGCATGAAGAGGATTGTTTGTAATCCCTCGCGACACGTGCAGGGGTCCACTTCCGCCGCGGTATTCGTTTTCCCCTAACTCGTGACACTGCGATTTTTTAAAGTAAGGTAAACACGATGCATAAGACCATCCAGTAGCTCCCTCTCCCTCCCCATCTATCGTAATCTAAAGCGTTTCCGCGTATGTACACCATGGCATTTAGAGCAGACGACCCACCCAAGGTACGGCCCCTGGGCCAGTACATGACCCTATTGTTACAATTGGGTTCTGGTTCAGTGTGGTAGTACCAGTTGTACTTGTCATCACAGAGGTTGTACATGAGTGCTGCCGGCATCCAAATCTTCCAGGTATTATCTTTCGGACCGGCCTCCATTAATAATACCTTATCCTCGCTATTCTCCGTCAATCTGTTCGCCAACGTGCAGCCGGCTGATCCGCCACCTACAATGACATAATCATATGAAGGAACGCTTGAACTATTTCGTGAAGAACTGGTGCTAAAGTTACGTCTTTGTGGGGAATTTAATTCTGTAAGGACCGATTGTGACGAACCAGCTATCGTGCTATATGATCTTGCAGATATTTTTTGAGGAGTCTGAAACAAATGTTTCGTCACACCTCCGACTTTAAGTACAGTGTGATCAGCATGTTTCTTCAAAGATTCCTCATCTCCTGCACCGTTAAGAACGCCGATCTTCTTAAAAACTTTCGCGGCCGCAGCCATAACCATATCGGCCATTGTATCTCCTATCAGAACGGTATTTTTCGGATCGACATTGAATTCCTTACAGATAAGCAACACATTATGGGCCGAGGGTTTGGGTTGGGCGTGTGGATCATCCCCACACACCATCATATCCACGTATTTCAACAATCCCAGAGTGTCTAAATCTGACAGAGCAGACTCCCTATAATCTCCGGTACAAAGCGCAATTTTTGTCCCATTCTGTTTCAACATTTTAAACAATGTTTTCGCCTCAAGATCACTCGGTTGTGTGTTAGTTTGCAGTAGATAGCTACACTGATTCCAAGTTTGGTTTACGACAAGTAACGATTCCTCGTACGTCAGACCGTTGTCCATAAGAACCTCAGTCAGTCCAGACTTGACCTGGGACATAGTGCCTTCAGACAATATGCCTTGTTTCAGTTTCTTATTCTCATTTACTCCCAGTTTGTCGTAGACAAATGGGGTCAGCTCTAGGCCAGTCATCTGGTCAATCCTGTAAAAGATGTAGAAAAATATGATCAAAAGAAAAGGTTGCCTCCATGTTTGAAATTAAAATATAAATAGGGTAATTTGCTGTAGGTGCAACCATTGTAAAACACTAATTGCTTTTACATAGACACAGTTAGCTTTTAAAAGATAAAAATTGTGAATCTGCCCTCATTCGCATATTTATTACACTAGCGTGTTATGATAAATTGTTCATGTTTTTATTATACTCCCACACCGTAAGTTATGTAATAAACAGCAAATATCAATGAAGTGACCAAACAGCAAAAACCTAAAACAGTTACTGTATCTTTTAAATGACAAAACAGCTAATACATAAATGTATTTTATATCCTATAAATAACCAAACAGCAAATGCCAACAGACTCTTACCGCAGTTGCCGTCAAAATGATCAAACAGCAAGTACCTACCTTCTACTTAGTGTATCGTGCAACATGGCCTGTTTGCACACGAGTGTTCCATGGAGATCAAATATGTCGAGTAGTACCTACCTTCTACATAGTGTATCCAGCCACATGGCGTATCTGGCGTGTGTGCCCATGAGTGTTCCGTGGAGCTCAAATATGACGAGTTGTACCTACCTTCTACATAATGTATCCAGCCACATTGCATATCTGCTATGTGTGCACACAAGTGTTCCATGGAGATCAAATATGACGAGTTGTATGTCATCCTTCACCACCGCCTCCAGAGTAGCTTGATCATGGACTTCTTCATCAAGGTTATGGGGCTCCATCATTATTCTCTCAGAGGTTCTAAAGTAAAGCGTAAATTGTATTATTCTGCCAGATTTTCTGAAGTGAAGTTAGGTAACATTTTATTATTCTCTTTTAAAAAAATTAAATCTTGAGTTTTGATTTATGATCTTTCATTGTGAGAGTGAAATAATTATGAGCATAATGACATAAATTACTTTATGTATAATACACTGTAGTAGGCCTACAGTATAATCTCACATCTTAAATTGTGCACATATTTTCTATTTAAAAAAAAAAAAGCACTATTTTGGAACTAGCTTCATTTAAAAGGGCTTTAAAAACTATAGAAAAAACTGAAAGAGTTACCAAAATTTCATAAAAAATACAAGAGATATGATCTTTTAAAAATTTGCAAAAATTCTCAAACGGCGGCATCCATCTTGGATTGATTCCGGAGGCAATTGAGTGTCAATCTAAATACAAATGAAAAAGCTCATAATGAAATTTCACACGAAATATGCAAATTTATGCATGAAATTAAGCTGCATGTTACCTTCGGTTTACTTATTGCTTGAGAAAATGTTTGAAAAACTTGGCAACTGAATATCTTCTGTAAATCATAAATATTTAAGCGGGCTCTATTTTGCTATCAGTTGTACATATAATTCAAATTCAGAAGAGCCTTACGGTCACATATGAATTACAGTAAACTCTCGCTTATCCAAACTCTCGCTAATCCAGATCTCCCTCTAATCCGAACGATTTATTTCCGCCCTATTTTCCCCCCTTCTTTATGTATATATAATACAGGGGTGGGTATCCGGTCCCCCGTTTTTCCGAAGTGAGAAAGAGTGTTTATACGAAAATTTATAAATGTATTGTATTAAGTTATGGCTGCATTCAATAATAGATATATAACTGAACATGTTTGAGTGAAATCTTCTTTTCCTTTATATTTTCTAGTCCATCTGTACTCGCCAAAAGATAACGAGTTTTTTTTATATGAAACGTATACCTCTATATCAACGTGTTTCTAAACAAGTAATGGCTACAGTGTTGAAAAAAAACGACATCTATTGCCTTCAACTAAAAAAGCTTGTGGATATATCGCTAAGAGAAAAAACTCAAGTTAAAACAACTGACGCTCGGTAATTTTTTCAGTAAAGTGTGTTTTATTGACGTGTAATTCTTACGCTGAACCATCTATGGCTGTTGACAATTAACAACTTTGTTTTATATAAATGTTTGTGTGCTTATATCATATTTAATGTAATAAAACTATTTATTATTATACATTAGTATATCAAACCTAATTCTTTAATGTGTTCATAATGGTAAGCAATGCAGCCAAATAAATATGATGAAAACGTACTGATAATGTACGATATCTTCGATCTGACAGCCATAAATTGCATTTAAACAGTAATCCGGACATCCCGTAAACCTGGACAAAAATCCCATGATCGTCCGGATTAGCAAGATTTTACTGTAATATTAATGATTTATACAACAAAAACTAGCTGAGTCGTCAAGTTTTCGAGACCAAACTATTTCATTAACTATAATTTAACCGTTCATGCATACCGTATTTCCCATAATAGAAGCGCCCTACACTTTTTTAAATAGAAATCTTACCTTCCTAGAAAGTAAAAAAACATAATTAATTGAATGTTGTTTAAACGGCTATTTAGAGCCGCCCCAGAGAGAGGGGAAGGATACATAGGAATCTGGGAACCTGCCCTACTCTTATTATCGAGTAGATTCCCTATGTTCTTTAACGTGAGGATTAGACCGATACACGGGACCGCCCGGTTTACGTCCCCATCCGACAGACGAGGCTAAGGAAAAGTGTCTTGCCCAAGAACACACCGACGGAACTCAGTGGCACCATGTTACAAATCCGTTACAAATCCACCGCACTACCAACAGCATTAAAAAAATATCAATAATTTTCGATCTTTTGTAAAATAAAAAGAAATATTTAGATTTTAGATTTAGAGTGAATAACATTTGAGGCTAAGTTTAAGGGCCCCATTTGATGAAACACCTTACGACCATTTTGATCGTAAATCAATTTCTTAAATGCTTCCCTATAAATTACACTTTTCAAATAAACGTGATTTCATTTCATTGTCTAATACAGGAGATATTTCTCACTATGTACGCACATAACTGTCTACATTAAATGCTTTGGTGAACAAAATGAACGATTTTTAAATTTAAGACTTGTCGTAAGATGTTTAATTAAACAGGGCCCAGGTATAGTCTGGCAAGTTTTGCTTTTAAGTATAACCTTATTAAAAGAACAATAATAATGCTCCCTTTGTAGTTTGCATAGCGCCCTGGCACTACTAATATGGTAGGCACATTAAATATGAAACCAAAACATGCTGCTATATGTATTTGGATTGACACCCAAAATTCTTCCAAACTACCTACAGTCCCTTTAACTTTTAACAAAACTTTAAGGCAGTATTTTCCACATGGGAATGATCTTTAGTTTAATATAACCAAATGTCTTTGCAGTCCTTAACCAATCCGTGTGTTTGAATACCTAAACAAGTCTAAGGATAGTTAGTATGTAAAAATGTCCTCACTTGTACTTATAGTACTGGCGCCATTCCTCTTCTGGTAAAATCAGGGGAAGTAAGTCTGTAATACTGTGTATGACATGGTCTGCATCAGGCATGAGGTGGATGCTGTTCCCCACTCCACTCAACACGCCGATATTCCATCCAACTTTTGCCGCTTTCCCCATCCCAACATCCGCCATCGTATCGCCAACCATCACAGTTTCCGAGGGATCCACGCCGAGCTGTGAGCAGATTTTGAAGGCTGAATAGGGACTTGGCTTTGGTATAATTTCCGGGTCATCACCACAAACCACATGATCTACGTACTTCTCTAAATTAAACTCTATCAGTGTTTGTAGAGTGCCCTCCCTCGAGTCTGCAGTAGACAAAGCTATTTTCACATTATGTGCCTTCAGAATTTTGAACAGCATTTCTATATCCATTAAAGCCTTCAAAGTCTCAGGACTGCTTGTATCACCTTCTTCATAAACGTCTTTGATGATACTTTCCGCCTCATTTCTGCTGTAACCTTCCCGCACCAGTAACTGTGTAAACTCCTCTATGATAATGGGTTTGGTTGACTGGGCGAGCAGTCCTGGGATGAACTTTTTGTTGATCTTGCAGTAACCAAGCAGATCGAATGTCTTGTCTTCTAGGTTTAGACCTGTCACAGCACATAACCTGTAGTGGAAGATGTCCATTATAGGTGTGACAACTTTTATGAAATACACTTAAAAAAAAGACTAGTGCAAATACAGAATACAAATAAAAACTTTTTTGCTGATTAAAAGAAGAAATTTTGTGAATTTATATCCCCCCACCAAAGTATGGTTGTCTTCTGGTAGACGTATAGACAGACAAAAGAAAATGGACCTTATTATAAGAAGAAACAAGAGCTGTCAGAGGACAGCGCAGCTCGACTATTCGAATTTTCAAAGAACAAGAAATGTTACACCAGGCATATCATCAGGAAAAAAAGTGAAAACAAAGGAGCGATGTGGGTGTGTCAAGAAGGAAAACATTGGAATTTCATTAAATCAAGGGCCACAATTTTTCTGTGATGAAAAATGTGGACGTAAACATTAACCTGACGCTAAGAGCCTATCAACACATAAATGCAATTTGTGACCATGAACTTTGACCTATAGACCTCATAACATCCTTTGAACAGTCGAGCTAAAAATATCAAATTAAAGTTTGACCCAGGAGCTAAGTCCACAAAG
>JAWPHD010017820.1:0-25000 GCA_037043455.1 Cyrtodaria siliqua
GGAATATATATGCGTATGAAAGGAATATATATGTGTAAGAACGCAATATATATGTGTAAGAACGGAATAAATATGTTTAAGAATGGAATATATATGTGTAAGAACTGAATATATATGTGTAAGAACTGAATATATATGTGTAAGAACTGAATATATAGGCGTAAGAACTGAACATATATGTGTAAGAAATGAATATATATGTGTAAGAACTGAATATATATGTGTAAGAACTGAATATATATTTGTAAGAACTGAATATATATGCGTAAGAACGGAATATATATGCGTTAGAACTGAATATATATGTGTAAGAACGGAATATGTACGTGTTAGAACCTAATATATATGTGTAAGAAGTGAATATATATGTGTAAGAACTGAATATATATGTGTAAGAACGGAATATATATGTGTAAGAACGGAATATATATGTGTAAGAACGGAATATGTACGTCTAAGAATGGAATATATGTGTGTAAGAACGGAACATATATGTGTAAGAAATGAATATATATGCATAAGAACTGAATATATATGTGTAAGAACTGAATATATATTTGTAAGAACTGAATATATATGTGTAAGAACTGAATATATATTTGTAAGAACTGAATATATATGCGTAAGAACGGAATATATATGTGTAAGAACGGAATATATATGTGTAAGAACGGAATATATACGTGTAAGAACGGAATATATAGGTGTAATAGCTGATTATATATGTGTAAGAAGTGAATATATATGTGTAAGAACTGAATATATATGTGTAAGAACTGAATATATATGTGTAAGAACGGAATATATATGTGTTAGAACGAAATATGTAAGTGTAAGAACGGAATATATATGTGTAAGAACTGAACATATATGTGAAAGAAATGAATATATATGCGTAAGAACTGAATATATATGCGTAAGAACTGAATATATATGCGTAAGAACTGAATATATATGTGTAAGAACTGAATATATATGTGTAAGAACGGAATATATATGTGTAAGAAGTGAATATATATATTTGTAAGAACTGAATATATATGTGTAAGAACGGAATATATATGTGTAAGAACGGAATAAATATGTGTAAGAACGGAATATATATGTGTAAGAACTGAATATATATGTGTAAGAACTGAATATATATGCGTAAGAATTGAATATATATGCGTAAAACTGAATATATATGCGTTAGAACTGAACTTATATGTGTAAGAAATGAATATATATGCGTAAGAACTGAATATATATGAGTAAGAACTCAGTATATATGTGTAAGAACGGAATATATATGCGTAAGAACTGAATATATATTTGTAGGAACGGAATATATATGTGTAAGAACGGAATATATACGTGTAAGAACAGAATATATATGTGTAAGAACGGAATATATACGTGAAAGAACGGAATATATATGTGAAAGAACGGAATATATATGTAAGAACGGAATATATATGTGTAAGAACTGAATATATATGTGTAAGAACTGAATATATATGTGTAAGAACTGAATATATATTTGTAAGAAACTGAATATTATGTGTAACAACTGAATATATATACGTAAACACTGAATATATATGCGTAAGAACGGAATATATATGTGTAAGAAAGGAATATATATGTGTAAGGACCGAATATGTACGTGTAAGAACGGAATATATATGTGTAAGTACGGAATATATATGTGTATATATGTGTAAGAATGGAATATACATGTGTAAGAACTGAATATATATGTGTAAGAAGTGAATATATATGTGTAAGAAGTGAATATATATGTGTAAGAACTGAATATATATGTGTAAGAACGGAATATATATGTGTAAGAACGAAATATATATGTGTAAGAACGGAATATGTACGTGTAAGAACGGAATAAATATGTGTAAGAACTGAACATATATGTGTAATAAATGAATATATATGCATAAGAACTGGATATATATGCGTAAGAACTGAATATATATCTGTAAGAACTGAATATATATGTGTAAGAACTGAATATAGAACGGAATATATATGCGTAAGAACTGAATATATGTGTAAGAACGGAATATATATGTGTAAAAACTGAATATATATTTGTAAGAACTGAATATATATGTGTAAAACTGAATATATATGCGTAAGAACTGAATATATATGCGTAAGAACGGAATATATAGTGTGTATATATGTGTAAGAATTGAATATATATTTGTAAGAACTGAAAATATATGTGTAATAAGTGAATATATATGTGTAAGAACGGAATATATATGTGTAAGAACGAAATATATATGTGTAAGAACGGAATATGTACGTGTAAGAACGGAATATATATGTGTAAGAACTGAACATATATGTGTAAGAACTGAATATATATGCGTAAGAACTGAATATATGAGTAAGAACTGAACATATATGTGTAAGAAGTGAATATATATGCGTTAGAACGGAATATATATGTGTAAGAACGGTATATATATGTGTAAGAACGGAATATATATGTGTAAGAACGGAATATATGTGTAAGAATATATATGCCTAAGAACGGAATATATATGTGTAAGAACGGAATATATATGCGTAAGAACTGAATATATATGTGTAAAAACTGAATATATATGCGTAAGAATTGAATATATATGATTAAAAATGAATATATATGCGAAAGAACTGAATATATATGCGTCAGAACGGAATAAATGTGTAAGAACGGAATATATGTGTAAGAACGGAATATATATTTGTAAGAACGGAATATATATGTGTAAGAACGGAATATATACGTGTAAGAACGGAATATATATGTGTAATAATAGAATATATATGTGTTAGAACGGAATATATATGCGTTAGAACGGAATATATATGTGTAAAAACGGAATATATATGTGTAAGAAGGGAATATATACGTGTAAGAACGGAATATATACGTGTAAGAACGGAATATATATGTGTAAAAACGGAATATATATGTGTTAGAACGGAATATATACGTGTTAGAACGGAATATATACGTGTAAGAACGGAATATATATGTGTAAGAAGGGAATATATATGCGTTAGAACGGAATATATATGTGTAAGAACGGTATATATATGTGTAAGAACGGAATATATATGTGTAAGAACGGAATATATGTGTAAGAATATATATGCGTAAGACAGAATATATATGTGTAAGAACGGAATATATATGCGTAAGAACTGAATATATATGCGTAAGAACTGAATATATATGTGTAAGAACTGAATATATGTGTAAGAACTGAATATATATGAGTAAAACTGAATATATATGCGTAAGAACTAAACATATATGCGTAAGAACTGAATATATATGCGTAAGAACTGAATATGTATGTGTAAGAACTGAATATATATGTGTTAGCACTGAATATATATGCGTAAAACTGAATACATATGCGTTAGAACTGAATATATCAGCGTAAAGCTGAATATATATGCGAAAGAACGGAATATATATGCGTAAGAAAGGAATATATATGTGTAAGAACGCAATATATATGTGTAAGAACGGAATAAATATGTTTAAGAATGGAATATATATGTGTAAGAACTGAATATATATGTGTAAGAACTGAATATATATGTGTAAGAACTGAATATATAGGCGTAAGAACTGAATATATAGGCGTAAGAACTGAATATATATGCGTAAAAACTGAATATATATGCGTAAGAACTGAATATATATGCGTAAGAACGGAATATATATGTGTAGGAACGGAATATATACGTGTAAGAACGGAATATATATGTGTAAGAACGGAATATATATTTGTAAGAACTGAATATATATGTGTATGAACTGAATATATATGCGTAAGAACTGAACATATATGTGTGTAAGAACTGAATATATATGTGTAAGAACTGAATATATATGTGTAAGAACTGAATATATATTTGTAAGAACTGAATATATATGCGTAAGAACGGAATATATATGTGTAAGAACGGAATATATATGTGTAAGAACGGAATATGTACGTGTTAGAACCTAATATATATGTGTAAGAAGTGAATATATATATGTGTAAGAACTGAATATATATGTGTAAGAACGGAATATATATGTGTAAGAACGGAATATATATGTGTAAGAACGGAATATGTACGTGTAAGAATGGAATATATGTGTGTAAGAACGGAACATATATGTGTAAGAAATGAATATATATGCGTAAGAACTGAATATATATACGTAAGAACTGAATATATATGCGTAAGAACTGAATATATATCTGTAAGAACTGAAAATATATGTGTGAGAACGGAATATATATGTGTAAGAAGTGAATATATATGTGTAAGAACTGAATTTATATGTGTAAGAACGGAATATATATGTGTAAGAACTGAATATATATGCGTAAAACTGAATATATATGCGTAAGAGCTGAACATATATGTGTAATAAATGAATAGATATGCGTAAGAACTGAATATATATGCGTAAGAACGGAATATATATGTGTAAGAACGGAATATATATGCGTAAGAACTGAATATATATGTGTAAGAACGGAATATATACGTGTAAGAACTGAATATATATGTGTAAGAACGGAATATATATGTGTAAGAACGGAATATATATGTGTAAGAACTGAATATATATGTGTATGAACTGAATATATATGCGTAAGAACTGAACATATATGTGTAAGAACTGAATATATATGTGTAAGAACTGAATATATATGTGTAAGAACTGAATATATATTTGTAAGAACTGAATATATATGCGTAAGAACGGAATATATATGTGTAAGAACGGAATATATATGTGTAAGAACGGAATATGTACGTGTTGGAACCTAATATATATGTGTAAGAAGTGAATATATATGTGTAAGAACTGAATATATATGTGTAAGAACTGAATATATATGTGTAAGAACGGAATATGTATGTGTAAGAACAGAATATGTACGTGTAAGAATGGAATATATGTGTGTAAGAACGGAACATATATGTGTAAAAACAGAATATGTACGTGTAAGAACGGAATATATATTTGTAAGAACGGAATATATATGTGTAAGAAGTGAATATATATGTGTAAGAACTGAATATATATGTGTAAGTACGGAATATATATGCATAAGAACTGAATATATATGTGTAAGAACTGAATATATATTTGTAAGAACTAATATATATTTGTAAGAACTGAATATATATGTGTAAGAACTGAATATATATTGTAAGAACTGAATATATATGCGTAAGAACTGAATATATACCTGTAAGAACTGAATATATATGTGTAAGAACTGAATATATATGCGTAAGAACTGAAATATATTCGTAAGAACGGAATATATATGTGTAAGAACGGAATATATATGTGTAAGAACTGGAATATAGTACGTGTAAGAACGGAATATATATTTGTAAGAACGGAAATATATGTGTAAGAAGAGAATATTAGACTGATATATGTGTAAGAACGGAATATATATGTGTAAGAACGGAATATATATGTGTAAGAACGGAATATATGTGTAAGAACTGAATAATAGTGTAAAAACTGAATATATATGAGTAAGAACTGAATATATATGTGTAAGAACTGAATATATATGTGTAAGAACTGAATATATATGCGTAAGAACTGAATATATATGCGTAAGAACTGAATACATATGTGTAAGAACTGAATATATATGTGTAAGAACGGAATATATACTTGTAGAATAGAATATATATATGTGTAAGAACGGAATATATACGTGTAAGAACGGAATATATATGTGTAAGAACGAATATATATGTGTAAGAACGGAATATGTATGTTTAAGAACGGAATATATATGTGTAAGAACGAATATATACGTGTAAGAACGGAATATATACGTGTAAGAACGGAATATTATAGTGTAAAAACGGAATATATAGTGTAAGAACTGGAATATATACGTGTAAGAACGGAATATATACGTGTAAGAACGGAATATATATTTGTCAGAACGGAATATATATGCGTTAGAACGGAATGAATATGTGTAAGAACGGAATATATATGTGTAAGAACGGAATATATGTGTAAGAATATATATGCGTAAGAACGGAATATATATGTGTAAGTACGGAATATATATGCGTAAGAACTGAATATATATGCGTAAGAACTGAATATATATGTGTAAGAACTGAATATATGTGTAAGAACTGAATATATGAGTAAAACTGAATATATATGCGTAAGAACTGAACATATATGAGTAAGAAATGAATATATATGCGTAAGAACTGACTATATATGTGTAAGAACTGAATATATATGTGTAAGATCTGAATATATATGCGTACAACTCAATACATAATCGTAAGAACTGAATATATATGCGTAAGAACTGAATATATATGCGTAAAACTGAATTCATATGCGAAAGATCGGAATATATATGCGTAAGAACGGAATATATGTGTAAGAACGGAATGAATATGTGTAAGAATGAAATATATATGTGTAAGAACTGAATATATATGTTTAAGAACTGAATATATATGTGTAAGAACTGAATATATATGTGTAAGAACTGAATATATATGCGTAAGAACTGAATATATATGCGTAAGAACGGAATATATATGCGTAAGAACGGAATATATAGCGTTAGAACGACTATATATGCGTAAGAACGGAATATATATGTGTAAGAACGGAATATATATGTGTAAGAACGGAATATATACGTGTAAGAACGGAATATTTATGTGTAAGAACGGAATATATATGTGTAAGAACGGAATATAAATGTATAAGAACGGAATATGTAAGTTTAAGAACGGAATATATATGTGTAAGAACTGAATACATATGTGTAGGAACGGAATATGTATGTGTTAGAACGGAATATATGTGTAAGAACGGAAAATATATGTGTAAGAACTGAATATATATGTGTAAGAACTGAATATATATGCGTAAGAACTGAATATATATGAGTAAGAACTGAATATATATGCGTAAGAACTGAACATATATGTGTAAGAAATGAGTATATATGCGTAAGAACTGAATATATATGCGTAAGAACGGAATATATATGTGTAAGAACGGAATATATATGCGTAATAACTGAATATAGATGTTTAAGAACGGAATATATATGTGTAAGAACGGAATATATACGTGTAAGAAAGGAATATATATGTGTATATATGTGTAAGAACGGAATATATATGTGTAAGAAACTGAATATATATGCGTAAGAAGTGAATATATATGTGTAAGAACTAATTATATATATGTTTAAGAACGGAATATATATGTGTAAGATTAGATTATATATGTGTAAGAACGGAATATGTACGTGTAAGAACGGAATATGAATGTGTATGAACTGAACATATATGTGTAAAAAATGAATATATATGCGTAAGAACTGAATATATATGCGTAAGAACTGAATATATATCTGTAAAAACTGAATATATATGTGTAAGAACTGAATATATATGCGTAAGAACTGAATATATATTCGTAAGAATCGAATATATATGTCTAATAACGGAATATATATGTGTAAGAACGGAATATGTACGTGTAAGAACGGAATATATATTTGTAAGAACGGAATATATATGTGTAAGAAGTGAATATATATGTGTAAGAAATGAATATATATGTGTAGGAACGGAATATATATGTGTAAGAACGGAATAAATATGTGTAAGAACGGAATATATATGTGTAAGAACTGAATATATAAGTGTAAGAACTGAATATATATGTATAAGAACTGAATATATATGTGTAACAATTGAATATATATGCGTAAGAACTGAATATATATGCGTAAGAACTGAATATATATGCGTAAGAACTGAATATATATGCGTAAAAACTGAATATATATGCGTAAGAACGGAATATATATGTGTCAGAACGGCAGATATATGTGTAAGTACTGAATATGAATGTGTAAGAACGGAATATATGTATAAAAATATATATGTGTAAGAACGGAATATATATGCGTAAGAACTTAATATATATGTGTAAGAACTGAATAGATATGTGTAAGAACTGAATATATATGGGTAAGAACGGAATATATATGTGTCAGAACGGAAGATATATGTGTAAGTACTGAATATGAATGTGTAAGAACGGAATATATGTGTAAGAATATATATGTGTAAGAACGGAATATATATGCGTAAGAACTTAATATATATGTGTAAGAACTGAATATATAAGTGTAAGAACTGAATATATATGCGTAGGAACTGAATATATTTGCGTAAAACTGAATAGATATGCGAAAGAACGGAATATATATGTGTAAGAACGGAATAAATATGTGTAAGAATGGAATATATATGTGTAAGAACTGAATATATATGTGTAAGAACTGAATATATATGCGTAAGAACTGAATATATATGCGTAAGAACTGAATATATGAGTAAGAACTGAACATATATGTGTAAGAATTGAATAGATATGCGTAAGAACTAAATATATATGCGTAAGAACGGAATATATATGTTTAAGAACGGAATATATATGCGTAAGAACTGAATATATATGTGTAAGAACGGAATATATACTGAATATATATGTGTAAGAACGGAATATATATGTGTAAGAACGGAATATATATGTGTTAGAACTGAATATATGTGTAAGAACTGAATATATATGTGTAAGAACTGAATATATATTTTGTAAGAAACTGAATATATATGTGTAAAAACTGAATATATATGCGTAAGAACTTAATATATATTCGTAAGAACGGAATATATATGTGTAAGAACGGAATATATATGTGTAAGAACGGAATATGTACGTGTAAGAACGGAATATATATGTGTATGAACGGAATATATATGTGTATATATGTGTAAGAACGGAATATATATGTGTAAGAACTGAATATATATGTGTAAGAAGTGAATATATATGTGTAAGAACTGAAAATATATGTGTAAGAACGGAATATATATGTGTAAGAACGGAATACATATGTGTAAGAACGGAATATGTACGTGTAAGAACGGAATATATGTGTAAGAACTGAACATATATGTGTAAGAAATGAATATATATGCGTAAGAACTGAATATATATGCGTAAGAACTGAATATATATCTGTAAGAACTGAATATATATGTGTAAGGAACTGAATATATATGCGTAAGAACTGAATATATATTTGTAAGAACGGAATATATATGTGTAAGAACGGAATATATATGTGTAAAGAACGGAATATGTACGTGTAAGAACGGAATAACGGACGGAAGAACGGAAGAACGGAATATATATAATTGTAAAACGGAATATATATGTGTAAGAAGAGAAAATATATGTGTAAGAACTGAATATATATGTGTAAGCACGGAATATATATGTGTAAGAACGGAATAAAATATTTGTAAGAACGGAATATATGTGTAAGAACTGAATATATAAGTGTAAAAACTGAATATATATGAGTAAGAACTGAATATATGTGTGTAAGAACTGAATATATATGTGTAAGAACTGAATATATATGCGTAAGAACTGAATATATATGCGTAAGCTGAATACATATGTGTAAGAACTGAATATATATGTGTAAGAACGGAATATATATTTGTAAGAATAAAATATATATGTGTAGAGAACGGAATTTATACGTGTAAGAACGGAATATATATGTGTAAGAACAGAATATATATGTGTAAGAACGGAATATTAATGTGTAAAAACGAAATATATATGTGTAAGAACGGAATATATACTTGTAAGAACGGAATATTACGTGTAAGAACGGAATATATATGTGTAAAAAACGGAATATATACGTGTAAGAACTGAATATATATGTGTAAGAACGGAATATTATTTGTCAGAACGGAATATATATGCGTTAGAACGGAATGAATATGTGTAAGAACGGAATATATATTTGTAAGAACGGAATATATGTGTAAGAATATATATGCGTAAGAACGGAATATATATGTGTAAGAACGGAATATATATGCGTAAGAACTGAATATATATGCGTAAGAACTGAATATATATGTGTAAAGAACTGAATATATGTGTAAGAACTGAATATATATGAGTAAAACTGAATATATACGCGTAAGAACTGAACATATATGAGTAAGAACTGAATATATATGCTTAAGAACTGACTATATATGTGTAAGAACTGAATATATATGTGTAAGAATTGAATATATATGCGTACAACTCAATACATATGCGTAAGAACTGAATATATATGCGTAAGAACTAAATATATATGCGTAAAACTGAATACATATGCGAAAGATCGGAATATATATGCGTAAGAACGGAATATATATGTGTAAGAACGGAATAAATATGTGTAAGAATGGAATATATATGTGTAAGAACTGAATATATATGTGTAAGAACTGAATTACTATATGTGTAAGAACTGAATATATATGTGTAAGAACTGAATATATATGCGTAAGAACTGAATATATATGCGTAAGAACTGAATATATATGCGTAAGAACTGAATATATATGCGTAAGAACGGAATATATATGCGTAAGAACGGAATATATATGCGTAAGAACGGAATATATATGCCTTAGAACGGAATATATATGCGTGAAGAACGGAATATATATGTGTAAGAACGGAAGTATATATGTGTAAGAACGGAATATATACGTGTAAGAACGGAATATTTATGTGTAAGAACGGAATATATATGTGTAAGAACGGAATATAAATGTATAAGAACGGAATATGTAAGTTTAAGAACGGAATATATATGTGTAAGAACTCAATACATATGTGTAGGAACGGATATGTATGTTTAAGAACGGAATAAATATGTGTAAGAACGGAAAATATATGTGTAAGAACTGAATATATATGCGTAAGAACTGAATATATATGCGTAAGAACTGAATATATATGCGTAAGAACTGAACATATATGTGTAAGAAATGAATATATATGCGTAAGAACTGAATATATATGCGTAAGAACGGAATATATATGTGTAAGAACGGAATGAATATATATGCGTAAGAACGGAATATATATGTGTAAGAACTGAATATATAGGTGTAAGAACTGAATATATATGGTAGAACGGAATATATGTGTAAGATTAGATTATATATGTGTAAGAACGGAATATGTACGTGTAAGAACGGAATATGAATGTGTATGAACCGAACATATATGTGTAAAAAATGAATATATATGAGTAAGAACTGAATATATATGCGTAAGAACTGAATATATATCTGTAAAAACTGAATATATATGTGTTAGAACTGAATATATATGCGTAAGAACTGAATATATATTCGTAAGAACGGAATATATATGTCTAATAACGGAATATATATGTGTAAGAACGGAATATGTACGTGTAAGAACGTAATATATATTTGTAAGAACGGAATATATATGTGTAAGAAGTGAATATATATGTGTAAGAAATGAATATATATGTGTAAGAACGGAATATATATGTGTAAGAACGGAATAAATATGTGTAAGAACGGAATATATATGTGTATTAACTGAATATATAAGTGTAAGAACTGAATATATATGTGTAAGAACTGAATATATATGTGTAACAACTGAATATATATGCGTAAGAACTGAATATATATGCGTAAGAACTGAATATATATGCGTAAGAACTGAATATATATGCGTAAAAACTGAATATATATGCGTAAGAACGGAATATATATGTGTCAGAACGGAAGATATATGTGTAAGTACTGAATATGAATGTGTAAGAACGGAATATATGTGTAAGAATATATATGTGTAAGAACGGAATATATATGCGTAAGAACTGAATATATATGTGTAAGAACTGAATATATATGTGTAAGAACTGAATATATATGCGTAAGAACGGAATATATATGTGTCAGAACGGAAGATATATGTGTAAGTACTGTATATGAATGTGTAAGAACGGAATATATGTGTAAGAATATATATGTGTAAGAACGGAATATATATGCGTAAGAACTGAATATATATGTGTAAGAACTGAATATATATGTGTAAGAACTGAATATATATGCGTAAGAACTGAATATATTTGCGTAAAACTGAATATATATGCGAAAGAACGGAATATATATGTGTAAGAACGGAATAAATATGTGTAAGAATGGAATATATATGTGTAAGAACTGAATATATATGTGTAAGAACTGAATATATATGCGTAAGAACTGAATATATATGCGTAAGAACTGAATATATATGAGTAAGAACTGAACATATATGTGTAAGAATTGAATAGATATGCGTAAGAACTGAATATATATGCGTAAGAACGGAATATATATGTGTAAGAACGGAATATATATGCGTAAGAACTGAATATATATGTGTAAGAACGGAATATATACGTGTAAGAGCTGAATATATATGTGTAAGAACGGAATATATATGTGTAAGAACGGAATATATATGTGTAAGAACTGAATATATATGTGTAAGAACTGAATATATATTTGTAAGAAACTGAATATATATGTGTAAAAACTGAATATATATGCGTAAGAACTTAATATATATGCGTAAGAACGGAATATATATGTGTAAGAACAGAATATATATGTGTAAGAACGGAATATGTACGTGTAAGAACGGAATATATATGTGTAAGAACGGAATATATATGTGTATTTATGTGTAAGAACGGAATATATATGTGTAAGAACGGAATATATATGTGTAAGAAGTGAATATATATGTGTAAGTACTGAAAATATATGTGTAAGAACGGAATATATATGTGTAAGAACGGAATATATATGTGTAAGAACGGAATATGTACGTGTAAGAACGGAATATATGTGTAAGAACTGAACATATATGTGTAAGAAATGAATATATATGCGTAAGAACTGAATGTATATGCGTAAGAACTGAATATATATCTGTAAGAACTGAATATATATGTGTAAGAACTGAATATATATGCGTAAGAACTGAATATATATTTGTAAGAACGGAATATATATGTGTAAGAACGGAATATATATGTGTAAGAACGGAATATGTACGTGTAAGAACGGAATAACGGACGGAAGAACGGAAGAACGGAATATATATATTTGTAAGAACGGAATATATATGTGTAAGAAGAGAATATATATGTGTAAGAACTGAATATATATGTGTAAGCACGGAATATATATGTGTAAGAACGGAATAAATATGTGTAAGAACGGAATATATGTGTAAGAACTGAATATATAAGTGTAAAAACTGAATATATATGATTAAGAACTGAATATATATGTGTAAGAACTGAATATATATGTGTAAGAACTGAATATATATGCGTAAGAACTGAATATATATGCGTAAGCTGAATACATATGTGTAAGAACTGAATATATATGTGTAAGAACGGAATATATATTTGTAAGAATAGAATATATATGCGTAAGAACTGAATATATATGCGTAAGCTGAATACATATGTGTAAGAACTGAATATATATGTGTAAGAACGGAATATATACTTGTAAGAACGGAATATTTACGTGTAAGAACGGAATATATATGTGTAAAAACGGAATATATATGTGTAAGAATGGAATATATACGTGTAAGAACGGAATATATACGTGTAAGAACGGAATATTATTTGTCAGAACGGAATATATATGCGTTAGAACGGAATGAATATGTGTAAGAACGGAATATATATGTGTAAGAACGGAATATATGTGTAAGAATATATATCCGTAAGAACGGAATATATATGTGTAAGAAAGGAATATATATGCGTAAGAACTGAATATATATGCGTAAGAACTGAATATATATGTGTAAGAACTGAATATATGTGTAAGAACTGAATATATATGAGTAAAACTGAATATATATGCGTAAGAACTGAACATATATGAGTAAGAACTGAATATATATGCTTAAGAACTGACTATATATGTGTAAGAACTGAATATATATGTGTAAGAACTGAATATATATGCGTACAACTCAATACATATGCGTAAGAACTGAATATATATGCGTAAGAACTGAATATATATGTGTAAAACTGAATATATATGCGAAAGATCGGAATATATATGCGTAAGAACGGAATATATATGTGTAAGAACGGAATAAATATGTGTAAGAATGGAATATATATGTGTAAGAACTGAATATATATGTGTAAGAACTGAACATATATGAGTAAGAACTGAATATATATGCTTAAGAACTGACTATATATGTGTAAGAACTGAATATATATGTGTAAGAATTGAATATATATGCGTACAACTCAATACATATTCGTAAGAACTGAATATATATGCGTAAGAACTGAATATATATGCGTAAAACTGAATTCATATGCGAAAGATCGGAATATATATGCGTAAGAACGGAATATATGTGTAAGAACGGAATGAATATGTGTAAGAATGAAATATATATGTGTAAGAACTGAATATATATGTTTAAGAACTGAATATATATGTGTAAGAACTGAATATATATGTGTAAGAACTGAATATATATGCGTAAGAACTGAATATATATGCGTAAGAACGGAATATATATGCGTAAGAACGGAATATATATGCGTTAGAACGGACTATATATGCGTAAGAACGGAATATATATGTGTAAGAACGGAATATATATGTGTAAGAACGGAATATATACGTGTAAGAACGGAATATTTATGTGTAAGAACGGAATATATATGTGTAAGAACGGAATATAAATGTATAAGAACGGAATATGTAAGTTTAAGAACGGAATATATATGTGTAAGAACTGAATACATATGTGTAGGAACGGAATATGTATGTGTTAGAACGGAATATATGTGTAAGAACGGAAAATATATGTGTAAGAACTGAATATATATGTGTAAGAACTGAATATATATGCGTAAGAACTGAATATATATGAGTAAGAACTGAATATATATGCGTAAGAACTGAACATATATGTGTAAGAAATGAATATATATGCGTAAGAACTGAATATATATGCGTAAGAACGGAATATATATGTGTAAGAACGGAATATATATGCGTAATAACTGAATATAGATGTGTAAGAACGGAATATATATGTGTAAGAACGGAATATATACGTGTAAGAAATGAATATATATGTGTATATATGTGTAAGAACGGAATATATATGTGTAAGAAACTGAATATATATGTGTAAGAAGTGAATATATATGTGTAAGAACTAATTATATATATGTTTAAGAACGGAATATATATGTGTAAGATTAGATTATATATGTGTAAGAACGGAATATGTACGTGTAAGAACGGAATATGAATGTGTATGAACTGAACATATATGTGTAAAAAATGAATATATATGCGTAAGAACTGAATATATATGCGTAAGAACTGAATATATATCTGTAAAAACTGAATATATATGTGTAAGAACTGAATATATATGCGTAAGAACTGAATATATATTCGTAAGAATCGAATATATATGTCTAATAACGGAATATATATGTGTAAGAACGGAATATGTACGTGTAAGAACGGAATATATATTTGTAAGAACGGAATATATATGTGTAAGAAGTGAATATATATGTGTAAGAAATGAATATATATGTGTAGGAACGGAATATATATGTGTAAGAACGGAATAAATATGTGTAAGAACGGAATATATATGTGTAAGAACTGAATATATAAGTGTAAGAACTGATTATATATGTATAAGAACTGAATATATATGTGTAACAATTGAATATATATGCGTAAGAACTGAATATATATGCGTAAGAACTGAATATATATGCGTAAGAACTGAATATATATGCGTAAAAACTGAATATATATGCGTAAGAACGGAATATATATGTGTCAGAACGGCAGATATATGTGTAAGTACTGAATATGAATGTGTAAGAACGGAATATATGTGTAAAAATATATAGGTGTAAGAACGGAATATATATGCGTAAGAACTTAATATATATGTGTAAGAACTGAATAGATATGTGTAAGAACTGAATATATATGGGTAAGAACGGAATATATATGTGTCAGAACGGAAGATATATGTGTAAGTACTGAATATGAATGTGTAAGAACGGAATATATGTGTAAGAATATATATGTGTAAGAACGGAATATATATGCGTAAGAACTTAATATATATGTGTAAGAACTGAATATATATGTGTAAGAACTGAATATATATGCGTAGGAACTGAATATATTTGCGTAAAACTGAATAGATATGCGAAAGAACGGAATATATATGTGTAAGAACGGAATAAATATGTGTAAGAATGGAATATATATGTGTAAGAACTGAATATATATGTGTAAGAACTGAATATATATGCGTAAGAACTGAATATATATGCGTAAGAACTGAATATATGAGTAAGAACTGAACATATATGTGTAAGAATTGAATAGATATGCGTAAGAACTAAATATATATGCGTAAGAACGGAATATATATGTGTAAGAACGGAATATATATGCGTAAGAACTGAATATATATGTGTAAGAACGGAATATATACGTGTAAGAACTGAATATATATGTGTAAGAACGGAATATATATGTGTAAGAACGGAATATATATGTGTTAGAACTGAATATATGTGTAAGAACTGAATATATATGTGTAAGAACTGAATATATATTTGTAAGAAACTGAATATATATGTGTAAAAACTGAATATATATGCGTAAGAACTTAATATATATGCGTAAGAACGGAATATATATGTGTAAGAACGGAATATATATGTGTAAGAACGGAATATGTACGTGTAAGAACGGAATATATATGTGTATGAACGGAATATATATGTGTATATATGTGTAAGAACGGAATATATATGTGTAAGAACTGAATATATATGTGTAAGAAGTGAATATATATGTGTAAGAACTGAAAATATATGTGTAAGAACGGAATATATATGTGTAAGAACGGAATACATATGTGTAAGAACGGAATATGTACGTGTAAGAACGGAATATATGTGTAAGAACTGAACAAATATGTGTAAGAAATGAATATATATGCGTAAGAACTGAATATATATGCGTAAGAACTGAATATATATCTGTAAGAACTGAATATATATGTGTAAGAACTGAATATATATGCGTAAGAACTGAATATATATTTGTAAGAACGGAATATATATGTGTAAGAACGGAATATATATGTGTAAGAACGGAATATGTACGTGTAAGAACGGAATAACGGACGGAAGAACGGAAGAACGGAATATATATATTTGTAAAACGGAATATATATGTGTAAGAAGAGAAAATATATGTGTAAGAACTGAATATATATGTGTAAGCACGGAATATATATGTGTAAGAACGGAATAAATATTTGTAAGAACGGATTATATGTGTAAGAACTGAATATATAAGTGTAAAAACTGAATATATATGAGTAAGAACTGAATATATGTGTGTAAGAACTGAATATATATGTGTAAGAACTGAATATATATGCGTAAGAACTGAATATATATGCGTAAGCTGAATACATATGTGTAAGAACTGAATATATATGTGTAAGAACGGAATATATATTTGTAAGAATAAAATATATATGTGTAAGAACGGAATTTATACGTGTAAGAACGGAATATATATGTGTAAGAACAGAATATATATGTGTAAGAACGGAATATTAATGTGTAAAAACGAAATATATATGTGTAAGAACGGAATATATACTTGTAAGAACGGAATATTTACGTGTAAGAACGGAATATATATGTGTAAAAACGGAATATATACGTGTAAGAACTGAATATATATGTGTAAGAACGGAATATTATTTGTCAGAACGGAATATATATGCGTTAGAACGGAATGAATATGTGTAAGAACGGAATATATATTTGTAAGAACGGAATATATGTGTAAGAATATATATGCGTAAGAACGGAATATATATGTGTAAGAACGGAATATATATGCGTAAGAACTGAATATATATGCGTAAGAACTGAATATATATGTGTAAGAACTGAATATATGTGTAAGAACTGAATATATATGAGTAAAACTGAATATATACGCGTAAGAACTGAACATATATGAGTAAGAACTGAATATATATGCTTAAGAACTGACTATATATGTGTAAGAACTGAATATATATGTGTAAGAATTGAATATATATGCGTACAACTCAATACATATGCGTAAGAACTGAATATATATGCGTAAGAACTAAATATATATGCGTAAAACTGAATACATATGCGAAAGATCGGAATATATATGCGTAAGAACGGAATATATATGTGTAAGAACGGAATAAATATGTGTAAGAATGGAATATATATGTGTAAGAACTGAATATATATGTGTAAGAACTGAATATATATGTGTAAGAACTGAATATATATGTGTAAGAACTGAATATATATGCGTAAGAACTGAATATATATGCGTAAGATCTGAATATATATGCGTAAGAACTGAATATATATGCGTAAGAACGGAATATATATGCGTAAGAACGGAATATATATGCCTTTAGAACGGAATATATATGCGTAAGAACGGAATATATATGTGTAAGAACGGAATATATATGTGTAAGAACGGAATATATACGTGTAAGAACGGAATATTTATGTGTAAGAACGGAATATATATGTGTAAGAACGGAATATAAATGTATAAGAACGGAATATGTAAGTTTAAGAACGGAATATATATGTGTAAGAACTGAATACATATGTGTAGGAACGGAATATGTATGTTTAAGAACGGAATAAATATGTGTAAGAACGGAAAATATATGTGTAAGAACTGAATATATATGCGTAAGAACTGAATATATATGCGTAAGAACTGAATATATATGCGTAAGAACTGAACATATATGTGTAAGAAATGAATATATATGCGTAAGAACTGAATATATATGCGTAAGAACGGAATATATATGTGTAAGAACGGAATATATATGCGTAATAACTGAATATATATGTGTAAGAAGTGAATATATATGTGTAAGAACATATATGCGTAATAACTGAATATATATGTGTAAGAAGTGAATATATATGTGTAAGAACTGAATATATATGTGTAAGAACGGAATATATATGTGTAAGATTAGATTATATATGTGTAAGAACGGAATATGTACGTGTAAGAACGGAATATGAATGTGTATGAACCGAACATATATGTGTAAAAAATGAATATATATGAGTAAGAACTGAATATATATGCGTAAGAACTGAATATATATCTGTAAAAACTGAATATATATGTGTAAGAACTGAATATATATGCGTAAGAACTGAATATATATTCGTAAGAACGGAATATATATGTCTAATAACGGAATATATATGTGTAAGAACGGAATATGTACGTGTAAGAACGGAATATATATTTGTAAGAACGGAATATATATGTGTAAGAAGTGAATATATATGTGTAAGAAATGAATATATATGTGTAAGAACGGAATATATATGTGTAAGAACGGAATAAATATGTGTAAGAACGGAATATATATGTGTATTAACTGAATATATAAGTGTAAGAACTGAATATATATGTGTAAGAACTGAATATATATGTGTAACAACTGAATATATATGCGTAAGAACTGAATATATATGCGTAAGAACTGAATATATATGCGTAAGAACTGAATATATATGCGTAAAAACTGAATATATATGCGTAAGAACGGAATATATATGTGTCAGAACGGAAGATATATGTGTAAGTACTGAATATGAATGTGTAAGAACGGAATATATGTGTAAGAATATATATGTGTAAGAACGGAATATATATGCGTAAGAACTGAATATATATGTGTAAGAACTGAATATATATGTGTAAGAACTGAATATATATGCGTAAGAACGGAATATATATGTGTCAGAACGGAAGATATATGTGTAAGTACTGTATATGAATGTGTAAGAACGGAATATATGTGTAAGAATATATATGTGTAAGAACGGAATATATATGCGTAAGAACTGAATATATATGTGTAAGAACTGAATATATATGTGTAAGAACTGAATATATATGCGTAAGAACTGAATATATTTGCGTAAAACTGAATATATATGCGAAAGAACGGAATATATATGTGTAAGAACGGAATAAATATGTGTAAGAATGGAATATATATGTGTAAGAACTGAATATATATGTGTAAGAACTGAATATATATGCGTAAGAACTGAATATATATGCGTAAGAACTGAATATTTATGAGTAAGAACTGAACATATATGTGTAAGAATTGAATAGATATGCGTAAGAACTGAATATATATGCGTAAGAACGGAATATATATGTGTAAGAACGGAATATATATGCGTAAGAACTGAATATATATGTGTAAGAACGGAATATATACGTGTAAGAGCTGAATATATATGTGTAAGAACGGAATATATATGTGTAAGAACGGAATATATATGTGTAAGAACTGAATATATATGTGTTAGAACTGAATATATATTTGTAAGAAACTGAATATATATGTGTAAAAACTGAATATATATGCGTAAGAACTTAATATATATGCGTAAGAACGGAATATATATGTGTAAGAACAGAATATATATGTGTAAGAACGGAATATGTACGTGTAAGAACGGAATATATATGTGTAAGAACGGAATATATATGTGTATTTATGTGTAAGAACGGAATATATATGTGTAAGAACGGAATATATATGTGTAAGAAGTGAATATATATGTGTAAGTACTGAAAATATATGTGTAAGAACGGAATATATATGTGTAAGAACGGAATATATATGTGTAAGAACGGAATATGTACGTGTAAGAACGGAATATATGTGTAAGAACTGAACATATATGTGTAAGAAATGAATATATATGCGTAAGAACTGAATGTATATGCGTAAGAACTGAATATATATCTGTAAGAACTGAATATATATGTGTAAGAACTGAATATATATGCGTAAGAACTGAATATATATTTGTAACAACGGAATATATATGTGTAAGAACGGAATATATATGTGTAAGAACGGAATATGTACGTGTAAGAACGGAATAACGGACGGAAGAACGGAAGAACGGAATATATATATTTGTAAGAACGGAATATATATGTGTAAGAAGAGAATATATATGTGTAAGAACTGAATATATATGTGTAAGCACGGAATATATATGTGTAAGAACGGAATAAATATGTGTAAGAACGGAATATATGTGTAAGAACTGAATATATAAGTGTAAAAACTGAATATATATGATTAAGAACTGAATATATATGTGTAAGAACTGAATATATATGTGTAAGAACTGAATATATATGCGTAAGAACTGAATATATATGCGTAAGCTGAAAAACATATGTGTAAGAACTGAATATATATGTGTAAGAACGGAATATATATTTGTAAGAATAGAATATATATGCGTAAGAACTGAAATATATATGCGTAAGCTGAATACATATGTGTAAGAACTGAATATATATGTGTAAGAACGGAATATATACTTGTAAGAACGGAATATTTACGTGTAAGAACGGAATATATATGTGTAAAAACGGAATATATATGTGTAAGAATGGAATATATACGTGTAAGAACGGAATATATACGTGTAAGAACGGAATATTATTTGTCAGAACGGAATATATATGCGTTAGAACGGAATGAATATGTGTAAGAACGGAATATATATGTGTAAGAACGGAATATATGTGTAAGAATATATATCCGTAAGAACGGAATATTTATGTGTAAAAAAAGGAATATATATGCGTAAGAACTGAATATATATGCGTAAGAACTGAATATATATGTGTAAGAACTGAATATATGTGTAAGAACTGAATATATATGAGTAAAAACTGAATATATATGCGTAAGAACTGAATATATATGCGTAAGCTGAATACATATGTGTAAGAACTGAATATATATGTGTAAGAACGGAATATATATTTGTAAGAATAGAATATATATGTGTAAGAACGGAATATATACGTGTAAGAACGGAATATATATGTGTAAGAACAGAATATATATGTGTAAGAACGGAATATTAATGTGTAAAAACGTAATATATATGTGTAAGAACGGAATATATACTTGTAAGAACGGAATATTTACGTGTAAGAACGGAATATATATGTGTAAAAACGGAATATATATGTGTAAGAATGGAATATATACGTGTAAGAACGGAATATATACGTGTAAGAACGGAATATTATTTGTCAGAACGGAATATATATGCGTTAGAACGGAATGAATATGTGTAAGAACGGAATATATATGTGTAAGAACGGAATATATGTGTAAGAATATATATGCGTAAGAACGGAATATATATGTGTAAGAACGGAATATATATGCGTAAGAACTGAATATATATGCGTAAGAATTGAATATATATGTGTAAGAACTGAATATATGTGTAAGAACTGAATATATATGAGTAAAACTGAATATATATGCGTAAGAACTGAACATATATGAGTAAGAACTGAATATATATGCTTAAGAACTGACTATATATGTGTAAGAACTGAATATATATGTGTAAGAACTGAATATATATGCGTACAACTCAATACATATGCGTAAGAACTGAATATATATGCGTAAGAACTGAATATATATGTGTAAAACTGAATATATATGCGAAAGATCGGAATATATATGCGTAAGAACGGAATATATGTGTAAGAACGGAATAAATATGTGTAAGAATGGAATATATATGTGTAAGAACTGAATATATATGTGTAAGAACTGAATATATATGTGTAAGAACTGAATATATATGCGTAAGAACTGAATATATATGCGTAAGAACTGAATATATATGCGTAAGAAATGAATATATATGCGTAAGAACGGAAAATATATGCGTAAGAACGGTATATTTATGCGTTAGAACGGAATATATATGCGTAAGAACGGAATATATATGTGTAAGAACGGAATATATATGTGTAAGAACGGAATATATACGTGTAAGAACGGAATATTTATGTGTAAGAACGGAATATATATGTGTAAGAACGGAATATAAATGTATAAGAACGGAATATGTAAGTTTAAGAACGGAATATATATGTGTAAGAACTGAATACATATGTGTAGGAACGGAATATGTATGTGTAAGAACGGAATAAATATGTGTAAGAACGGAATATATATGTGTAAGAACTGAATATATATGTGTAAGAACTGAATATATATGCGTATGAACTGAATATATATGCGTAAAAACTGAATATATATGCGTAAGAACTGAACATATATGTGTAAGAAATGAATATATATGCGTAAGAACTGAATATATATGCGTAAGAACGGAATATATATGTGTAAGAACGGAATATATATGCGTAATAACTGAATATAGATGTGTAAGAACGGAATATATATGTGTAAGAACGGAATATATACGTGTAAGAACGGAATATATATGTGTATATATGTGTAAGAACGGAATATATATGTGTAAGAAACTGAATATATATGTGTAAGAACTGAATATATATGTGTAAGAACTGAATATATATGTGTAAGAACGGAATATATATGTGTAAGATTAGATTATATATGTGTAAGAACGGAATATGTACGTGTAAGAACGGAAAATATATGTGTATGAACTGAACATATATGTGTAAAAAATGAATATATATGCGTAAGAACTGAATATATATGCGTAAGAACTGAATATATATCTGTAAAAACTGAATATATATGTGTAAGAACTGAATATATATGAGTAAGAACTGAATATATATTCGTAAGAACGGAATATATATGTGTAAGAACGGAATATATATGTGTAAGAACGGAATATGTACGTGTAAGAACGGAATATATATTTGTAAGAACGGAATATATATGTGTAAGAAGTGAATATATATGTGTAAGAAATGAATATATATGTGTAAGAACGGAATATATATGTGTAAGAACGGAATAAATATGTGTAAGAACGGAATATATATGTGTAAGAACTGAATATATAAGTGTAAGAACTGAATATATATGTGTAAGAACTGAATATATATGCGTAAGAACGGAATATATATGCGTAAGAACTGAATATATATGCGTAAGAACTGAATATATATGCGTAAGACCTGAATATATATGCGTAAGAACGGAATATATATGTGTAAGTACTGAATATGAATGTGTAAGAACGGAATATATGTGTAAGAATATATATGTGTAAGAACGGAATATATATGCGTAAGAACTGAATATATATGTGTAAGAACTGAATATATATGCGTAAGAACGGAATATATATGTGTCAGAACGGAAGATATATGTTTAAGTACTGAATATGAATGTGTAAGAACGGAATATATGTGTAAGAATATATATTTGCAAGAACGGAATAAATATGCGTAAGAACTGAATATATATGTGTAAGAACTGAATATATATGATTAAGAACTGAATATATATGTGTAAGAACTGAATATATATGTGTAAGAACTGAATATATATGTGTAAGAACTGAATATTTATGCGTAAGAACTGAATATATATGCGTAAGAACTGAATATATATGAGTAAGAACTGAATATATATGCGTAAGAACGGAATATATATGCGTAAGAACGGAATATATATGTGTAAGAACGGAATATATATGTGTAAGAACGGAATATGTACCTGTGAGAACGGAATATATATGTGTAAGAACGGAACATATATGTCTAAGAAATGAATATATGTGCGTAAGAACTGAATATATATGCGTAAGAACGGAATATATATGTGTAATAACTGAATATATATGCGTAAAACTGAATATATATGCGTAAGAACTGAACATATATGTGTAAGAAATGAATATATATGCGTAAGAACGGAATATATATGTGTAAGAACGGAATATATATGCGTAAAAACTGAATATATATGTGTAAGAACGGAATATATATGTGTAAGAACGGAATATAT
>JAWPHD010017820.1:37500-42803 GCA_037043455.1 Cyrtodaria siliqua
GCTGACAGGCCAAACAGACTGACAGACAGACAGACACACAGACACACAGACAGACACACAGACACACAGACACACAGACAAGACAGACAGACAGACAGACAGACACACAGACAGACAGACAGACAGACAGACAGACAGACAGACAGACAGACAGACAGACAGACAGAAGACAGACAGACAGACAGAGGGCCAGACAGAGAGCAAGACAGGCCAGACAGAGACCCAGACAGGCCAGACAGACAGACAGACAGACAGACAGACAGGCCAGACAGACAGACAGACAGACAGACAGACAGACAGACAGACAGACAGACAGACAGACAGACAGACAGACCAGACAGAGTGCCAGACAGAGAGCCAGACAAGCCAGACAGAGACCCAGACAGGCCAGACAGACAGACAGACAGACAGACAGACAGACACACAGACACACACACACACACACACACACAGACAGACAGACAGACAGACAGAAGACAGACAGACAGACAGACAGACAGACAGACAGACAGAGAGCCAGACAGGCTAGACAGAGACCCAGACAGAGACCCAGACAGGACATACAGAGAGCCAGACAGATACCCAGACAGGCCAGACAGACAGACAGACAGACAGACAGACAGAGAGCCAGACAGAGACCCAGACAGGCCAGACAGAGACCCAGACAGGCCAGACAGACAGACAGACAGACAGACAGGCCAGACAGACAGACAGACAGACAGACAGACGACAGACAGACATACAGACAGACAGACAGACAGACAGAAGACAGACAGACAGACAGACAGACAGACAGACAGACAGACAGAAGACAGACAGACAGACAGACAGACAGACAGACAGACATGCGTTTGTTTTCTTGTCCGATATGTCTTTTTGTTTTAACTCATTTGAACTTTTAATGATATTAACATCCTGCCAAAGATTGATGATGTTCGGGTGAAAAATATAGGAGCTTGAGGGCTGATAAAGCAAGATATAGCATGTTTCAATAAATCAACGGCCAAAACTATATTGTAACAGATTTTCAAAGTTGTCGGAGTCCTGGTCAAAAACTGGCCAAGTTTGGTAACGATTAGATGAAGGATGTATAAGCTAGAGTGCTAATGAATCAACATGATGCATATTAAACTAAAATCAATGGCAATAACTCCTGTGTTACTAATCCAATATAGCATGATTTGTCCGAGCTTTTATTGATATAAAGACCCTAGCAATCATATGCAAAATGAACGTGTTAGATTCTAGAGTGTTAACAACAAAACGTTAACGAACAGACGTTCGACGATAGACAAAAATGGCGACCCCATATAAAGCGTGCCATCTTCAACATCTCGTACACAGCTTTGCAGCATGACTCGAATGTAATACGCAGGTTTCCATATTGGTTACGTCATACTAGCGTGATGCGCGTCAGATTCCCGCCAAAACGAATTTGCATTCAAAATCAAAGTTATCTTCAACATTTTGCAATGTCATTTAGCCGATTGCTCCATCTATAGTTTATTTACGTGAAGCAGTGATAACACCTTCATCTGTATTGTAAATAACACACATGCAACGCAAATCATACATCAACACGTGTGGCAAGCGGCCATATTGTTTATGTAGCAACAGCTTAGCAACAGTGCACTATTTTCAGTACCGTTGCCTTCCGGCTAACAGAATGTCAAGATTTTGAACAAACCGAAGCGCCGTGATACACACGAGGCGGGATCCCGAAGAATGACGGGATTGGCCGAGCGTTCACGATCCCGAAGAATGACGGGATTGGCCGAGCGTTCACGATTGAAAGCGTGCCTGTACGTCTATGAAGATCGACTACTTTTACAAGTATAAAGCGTGCCTGTACGTCTATGAAGATGGACTACTTTTACAAGTATAAAGCGTGCCTGTACGTCTATGAAGATGGACTACTTTTACAAGTATAAAGCGTGCCTGTACGTCTATGAAGATGGACTACTTTTACAAGTATATTTTAAGATTTAAGATAACTGAGTTGCCTAACGTTATCTATCACTAATATAACATGTATGCATTTCTGTTAGTAGTATTCGTACAATAAATAGAGATTATTTAACTGATGGGATAGATTATAGGAAAATCCTTCACGAAATGGTAGGCGTGTTTAATAGATCGTTTACATGACTGCATATTTCCAGACTATTTGGAAAAGTACTATGGTAATCGCGAAGCAGTATTAGATATATATGCGATGCAATTATATATAACGATATTGTATATACCGTGTGTGTGTGTGCGTGCGTCCGTGCGTCCGTGCGTGCGCGCGCCTATATTATTAAATAGTAATGTGTGTACATCATATATATAAAAAAAGTTATTATAAATAGTATTACGTTAAAAAACGGGTACTTTAAAAAAGAGAAAGTATAAAAGAAAAGAGAAAGAAAGAGAGAAAAAGGCAAAAAGAATATAAAAAAGGGAAAAGACAAGGAAAAAATAAAACGTTACACTTATGATAATAAAAACAAAAATTGACTGGAGTCTTATATCATAATTTCATCATTTAAATAAGCAATTGTAACAATGCATTTATCAAACTTAACAGACAAGTCACACGTGGATGACAGCGATGTTACACATGGCTGCACACTATTGTTTGGGGGCGCTTGTTTCAGCCAAAGGTTTTTCTGCAGTAACTTGGGCAATTTAAATAATACGGACATGAGTTATAAATGACTAGAACTGGTATTTTTAGTGGTAAATAAAACTGCTTTACTTTTGAAAATCGGTTTAGAAATAAATATTTTACAGCCAAAATTATTTTTGATGGGGCTTTTCCTATATGTGAATTCCTTGTTGGTGGAATAGCAGAAAATTAAGAAATTTCAAATAACTTCAGTTAGCCTTCATATGTTGCTATACAACTTTCAGGGTGTTTTAATTTACTAATATCCAACAACTTAAAACCATTTTTGGATAAAAATTCTAAAAAAACAACAAAAAAACATTTCATGCTGCAAAATTTTGCATTGAAAATGTCCCATCCAAAAACAGCTTTCGCACATGAAATATTTATTTCTCAACCGATTTTGAAAAGTAAGGTATTTTTATTTACAATTAAAAATGTCTGTTTTACTGATATACAACTTATTTAGGGGTCTTCCGACTAAAAATGTTGACCAGTTTTTCAACGTTTCGATGACGATTTCTCAGTACTGTATAGAGCGATATTAAAATATATACCAATGTTGGACACCTTGAACACTTGGGTATAGAAGGCATGTAGAGTTAAATGATTTGCTCTTTTAATTAAAACAATATTCAGCATAGACTGAACTTAGTGAGAATGACGTGTATGCCAAGTGATTACCCTTGTATAATGTTCTATTCTATGATATGGCTGCTGGACTCAGATGACTTCCCAACTCATGTAGGACACTTTTGTTCGATGTCAACTGGTATTTAGCGACAAAGCACATGAGCCGGACCCCTATGATAACAGCATAGCAGAAATATCCCCACCCCCACCCTCTTCATACGTGTTTAAATTAATACAGTTGACATTTTTTCCGATGGAGGGAGTAAAACCTTACCATTAGTAGCTGTGATTTCTTCGAAATTGTATAGGGGTCTTCCCTGTTGGTGTATACATGGCACGTTATCTTTTCTTCTAGAGTGTTACCGCCAGCTTTCCATAGGCATGATCATTACTACCACATACAAGGAACTTCGGTAATCTCTCTTCTTTATCTCCCTTTGTACAATAGCTGTGGCCAATGCCAGTGGACGACAGCTGGCGAAAAATCTATATTGTTATGCATTGTCCGATTCTATTTACGTTTGTATTGTCCGACAACTATTCAACATATATTTCTCCTTATTTACATTTTAATATATTCAGATACGACACTTATCGATTAAATGTATCAATATAAAACCATATAAACTTACTAAACCCGTAGTTTAATCGAAATGGTCCAGACAATTAAAATGTTATGTTATTTTTACCTCAGTAAATGACTGCGCACTGTTTTGCTTATACCTACATAGTACATACTAATTTAGTACGACGGGAACCAGACTACAGCAAGTGAAGATGTGCACCTGGGTTTTCGTTTTTATTTTGGAGCAAGAATCACAGAGTTACGACCCTTGTCAAAATAGGAACTGAAAAACTTGTGTTTACAGGAATGTTGACCAACAAGTGAAGATTTGCCTCTGAGTTTGTTTTTATTTTGGACCAAGAACCACAGAGATGTGGCCTTTGATTTAGTCAAAATAGCGGCTGAAAAACTCTCGTGCCGTCATCCATTACTATTTAACCCACGGTTGCCAAACTTTACAGGAATGTTGACCAGCAAGTGAAGATGCGCACCTGGGTTTTCTTTTTATTTTGAACCAGGAACCACAGAGTTATATCCCTTGACTTAGTCAAAATAGAGGCTGAACATGTTGTGCCGCGCGATTCTCTAACTATTTAACCCACGATCACCAAACTTTACACGTATGTTGACCAGCAAGTGAAGATGCGCATTTGATTGACCAAGAATGTGTTTTTGAACGTGTTTATCAGCGTTTATGTTCATAATCAAAATCCTATGGTATAGTTAACGGGGGCATCCGTGTCCTATGGATACATTTTCTAATTTTTCAAATGGCCTTATGGAAATACAAATACTTCCATTCGTCCATACCATTTACTTCCATCAAGCGGGTGGTCTGCTTCCATCACCAAAAAAAATAAATGACGTAACAAAACATTCAAACGACTCCAAATTAATTTTACATAGCTGTTTAGAACAGAAATCTCAATCTTTACGGTGCTTCTTCAAATTTGGCAAAAAAAATATTTATGTTATGGCCAAACAATATGGTAGGAAAGGTCGGTAGTGTACCCTGAAACACAGGTGTTTTTTATTTTGGCCTCATCAGTAGTTCAGTAAGTTTAAAAAAAAAATCAAACCAGTTGAACAACTCTGCTCTGGAAATTCCTTGTGTATGGCTTCCATTTTTTCCAAGTTTAATTTGGATACATATATGTGAATATAACCCATAATTCTATCAATTTCTCACCCTCCAACTCCCCACTTCACAGCACTAGTTATGTCCCTTTAGGGACCAGGCAATATTTATCGGGGGGTTGGGACCGGTGCAAATAAAAATGTTATATAAAAAAAAAAATGTACGTCACATGGCAAGCAAACGGAAAAAGATATCGTCCCATGGTTTGTCGCGTCAAAAGAAGTACCTGTCCATGCCATTTTGCACAATTCCCAATGCCCAGATAAATATTGCCTGGTCCATAAGCACCCTCCTTACCAAATGAGGTATGCTGCAAG